>PVIA01004953.1:0-125608 GCA_004024845.1 Tonatia bakeri
AGGGCAGTCTGGTGCTCTGTAAAGTGTGATGGCGCATCAGCACCCCGCCTGTCTGGAGGTTCCCCCCAAGATGGGCTTCTTCCAGTTTGAAAAATTCAAGGCTTGGATCTGACAACTCTTTTTCATTAAACATTCTGGAAGTCAACACTGCATATGTGTATACTTAGAATGTCTTGCACCTTCTCAGAAGGCATTGTATAATCAGGGCACTTGTGGCTTTTGAAATATTTTGCTTCATTTAAGAAATAACATCTTTCATTTTTTGTGGTTTAATTATAATAAAAGCTGTATTCTTTTCCATCCTTTCAAATGTTATTTTTCACTTTATTAAGTATCTGTTATATAATGCTTTACATATATTAAACTTTTTCTTTCACATTGTCTCTTTTTAGGAAGCATAATGCTTGGAATTCTTCAGCCTGGTACCTCTCCCAGCTTCAAAATAGACATGGAGGCAGGACACCCACTCCTCCATGCCCTCCCCTCACACGCAGGGCGGGGCCACAGTAGGTTTACAGTTGTGAGTACGTGAAACACAGTATTTATTGTTATTATTAAAAATTGTATTATTTTCCATACAAACTGTAAACCTTTCTCTCCACCCTGTGTCCATAGACATATTCTGATACCTATTTCTATCTGCATGAGAAAATGCACACATATACGTGTACACACATTTACATGTATGTATGCGTATATGCACTCTCAGAAAAGAAAGGGAAAACATCTCTTTTCATGACTGTTCTGCTATATATTTTTGGGACCTAACTATACCATCCTAGAGACAGGGACATGTTATGGCTTTACGAGACCACAGAGGGTGCCTGGTACCTCGATTGCCAGTTGGGGTGAGACCCAAAGTTTGTTTCCTGCCTGATGAACTAACTCTTCCAAGACCAGAACATGCAGGCGTTTGACCGAAGTTCCATGGTAACTGCTGGTGTGTCTCAGTTGGTTGGAGGGTCGTCTCATAAACCAAAAGTTTATGGGTTCGATTCCCAGCCAGGGCACATGCCTGGGTTGCAGGTTCTGTCCCTGTTCCAGGTGCAGGAGGCAACCAAGTGATGTCCCTGTCTCTCTCTCTTCCCCTCTGCCTCTCTGAAATCAATATGCATTCCTCAGGCTTTTGGCCAAGATGGAGGCACAGGTAGACACACTGTGCCTCCTTGCACAACCAAAATAAGGACAACAATTTACAAACAACATACAACCAGAACTGACAGAAAATTGAATTGTATAGAAGTCCGACAACCAAGGGGTTAAAATAGACACATTCATCCAGACCAGTACGAGGGGCAGAGTTGGGCAGCCAGGCGGAGAGGGGTCGAGGCATAAAAAGCGGTGGCTGGTGGACCCCGGGTGCAGGGTGGCAACGGGCAGTCCCAGCAAGGCGGCGATTGTGAAACAAAGCATTGCATGCAAGGCAGCTGGCTGACCTGGTGCTCCAACATTCGTGCGCAGATAAACCAGGCGAGGCTGGGCAGTCAGACAGACCACACAACTCAGGGTCCCAGTGAGGGGAAATAAAGCCTCAAAACACCGACTGAAAAAACCTGTGGGGGCTGAGATGCCGGGAGAGACTCCCAGCCTCACAGGAGAGTTCGTTGGAGACTCACAGGGTCCCAGGATGTACACAAAACCACCCACCTGGGAAGCAGCACCAGAAGGGCCCAGTTTGCTTGGGGGAAGCGGTGGAAGGGACTGAAATCAGACAGAGAGCAGAGCAAGCACCACTGTTCCCTCTCGGACCCCACCCCACATATAGTGTCATAACCCAGTGACTGGGTTGCCCCGCCCTGGTAAATAGGCACGACCAAAAAAAAAAAAGAGGCCCAAATGGAAGAACAGATCAAAGCCCCAGATCAAATACAACTAAGTAATGATGAGATAGCCAACCTATCAGTTGCATAGTTCAAAGCACTGGTGATCAGGATGCTCACAGAATTGGTTGAATTTGGTTGCAAAGTAGATGAAAAAATGAAGGCTACGCTAAGTGAAATGAAGGAAATGCACAGGGAACCAATAGTGATGGGAAGAAAACTGGGACTCAAAACTGAATGGACCAGAAGGAAGAAAGAAACAACCAAACAGAAAAGAATGAAGAAAACAAATTCCAATTAATGAAGAGAGGCTTAGGAACCTCCAGGACATCTCTAAACATTCCAACATCCAAATTATAGGGGTACCAGAATGGGGAGAGGAAAAGCAACAAATGGAAAAGTTATTTGAACAAATAATAAAGGAGAACTTCCCCAATCTGGCAAAGGAAATAGACTTCCAGGAAGTCCAGGAAGCTCAGAGAGTCCCCAAGAAGTTGGACCCAAGGAGGAACACACCAAGGCACATCATAATTACATTAGCCAAGGTAAAAATGAAGGAGAGAATCCTAGAAGCAACAAGAGATAAAGAGACAGTAGCCTACAAAGGAGTTCCCATCAGACTGTCAGCTGATTTCTCAAAAGAGACCTTACAGACAAGAAGGGGCTGGAGAGAAGTATTCCAAGTCATGAAAGGCAAGGACCTACACACAAGATTGCTCTACCGAGCAAAGCTTTCATTTAGAATAGAAGGGCAGATAAAGTGCTTCCCAGATAAGGTCAAGTTCAAGGAGTTCATCATCAGCAAGCCCTTATTATATGAAATGTTACAGGGACTTATCTAAGAAAAAGATAAAAAACACGTACAGTAAAATGACAGCAAACTCACAATTATTAACAACCACACCTAAAACAAAAACAAAAACTAAGCAAACAAGTAGAACAGGAACAGAACCACAGAAATGGAGATCACATGGAGGGTTATCAGTGGGGGAATGGGAGGGGGAGAGAGGGAGAAAATGTACAGAGAATAAGTAGCATAGATGGTAGGTAGAAAATAGATGGGGTGGGGGGGTGGTTAAGAATAGTATAGAAAATGTAGAAGCCAAAGAACTTACTATATGTATGGCCCATGGACACGAACTAAAGGGGGGGATTGTGGGTGGGAGAGGGTGTGCAGGGTGGAGGGGAATGAAGGGGGGAAATGAGACAACTATAATAGCATAACCAATAAAATGTTTTTTAAAAAAATGCATTTCTTGGGCAATAAAAACAAACAAATACGATAATGTCTAGCAATAGCACTTACCTTGAAATCATGTTTAACAGTCAGGAGCTTCTGAGCCCTTTTCCTGACGCTCACGTTCCGAGGGCCGTGGCTCACAGCCTTGGAGGCGCCAGCCTAGTCTGTGATGAGGCCACTTAGAGACGGAGCTCAGGGGACAGTGGACCTCCAAGGGGGACGCCTCTCCTGCCCCGGCTGTTCCAAGGGTGGTTTTCCAAGAAACTAGAGCTGGTGCCTGGGCAGGGTGTAGGCAAGCCCTCTCACCAAGACCCAGACTCCGGGCCTCCTTTACCCAAATGCCACTCACACCTCCCTCCCACGGTGCAGGGGCTAAAGGACTCCCAGTGCCAGGCTTGTAAGGCGGCTGCACACACAGTGAGGACAGGGGAGGGGCACCTGCACCCCTCAGGCATGCAGGCTACACTTCCTAGCTGCCAGTCTGCCATCAGCTGTCATTTTAGATACACGGCTCTTGTCATTCTCAATCCAAGACACTTTCTCATGGACAGCCCTCCCGGGGATTGTAAAATAATGTACAGTCATCAGGGTCCGGTGAGACGGACAAAACCTGGTCCCTTGACTTCCGTCCACGTCCAAAGGTGTGGCGAGGACAACATTCCATCCGATTCTCCACAACAGGCTCTGGGACCGCGGGTGAGCTGCTCACCCTGACCTGGAAATCCCTTCTCTGTAAAGGGACCCACCCACCTCTGAGGACCAGAGATCAGTTGAAAGACCTGAAGGGGCCCCGGCTACAGTTGGGCTAGCAGCCTGGTGCTTTGAGACCACCCAGGGTTCTGCCTCTTGGGCTGTGGTGGGACTGAGCAAGTGCAGCTACAGGCTCGCCCCACGCCGGCTGACACGCCAGAGACCAGAGTGGGCACAGCGCAGCCTGGGGAAGTCCAGGGCCCGAGACAGCCAAAGCCCTGATGCCAAAGGGGCCTTGCTGACTGGACCATGTTGTATGAAGACTGTCCTCCTGAGGCAACCCTTCCCAGCGGGGACAGTCCTTTCAAACTCAAAAGTGTTCTTACAAGTCAAGTAGCCACCACCAGCCCTCTGTCTTGCTTCATGGTCTCTCATCCTGGGACGTTACAGACTGCCCAAGGGGACTCTCCCTCCCACATCCCCCAGGGCAGTGGCTCTGTGTTGTCCACTTCCTACCTGAGGTGCTAGGACACCAGAGGAAGGACAAGAGCTGGTGGAGCTGAGGGCGTGGAGGCTCCAAACCAGGGACACAGCCCTGCACGGGGCGCTAGAGGCCTCCAGCCACATGGAGCTGCTGCCTGCCCAGCCACATCCCGTCTGCACACACAGCTTACGTGCACACGCAGGTTATCCACACACACAGGTTACACAGCAACGTCCCTGACGTGTTGAAACAAAGAGAAAAACCAGATTCCTGAGCCCACTTTCACACCACCAAAGGCCGACCAGCCTGCTTGTGACAGTCGCAAACTGCCTGGCCCAGACCTGAGCTTCAGGCAGGATGAAGGCATCACCACGGCATGGCCCACACAGGCCAGGGGCCGTCCAGTCCCTGCGAGTGGAGGAAACACCTCAGAGGAGCAGGTGTTTTAACACAGAAGGGGCAATGCATCCTTTTATAAAATATTTATTCTAAAAAAATCACACTGTACAAATTTAGATAGAACATTCTCAATACTCATATGTATAAAAATGTGAACACGGACTGGAGTTAACAGACAAACTTCTGTTGCTGTTCTTTTTAAATTAGGAAGGAAGAGGTGATTTGGGGGTACAATGATAGTAAACGTCTAGAAGACATTCAGAGAGCTGGCTGGTGAGAAGCTCGAGCCCCCGCTGGCTCTCCGGAGGGATCCACCCGACGGCACGGGCAGCGCCGCCCGGAGCCGGTCAGATGCAGAGGGGCCGCCCAGCGCTGATTTGCGCAGCATGGTGGGGTGTGCTCGGGCCAGACGCTCCCCGGTTCCCATCTCTCTGACCAAGCGGGTTTCCGCACAGTTGTCACGGAGGCCCTGCGAGGGGTCGCTGCTGCCCGTTACAAACGACGCCAGGAACCGTCCCGCAGGCCAGCTGCTCGCTCACTCAGAGGGAGGGACGGGGACCCACACAGGAGCCGAGGCGGGGCCTGCCTTCCTGAGAGGTTATTTTAAAAACCCAGAGTGGTATCTGCGCTGGCGTCTCAAGCCACCTCCCCACAGTTCAGCCCTCACCACTGAACCACCCTCCTCCCCAAGCGCAGGGCCAGCGAAGTGCCGGCACCAGGTCTTCCGGATCACGTGACCAAGGGGAGGAGCAGGCAGGGAGCCCGAGGTGGGGAGCCCGGGAGGTGCCCTTCACATTCCGGGAGTGGGTAGGGAAGGGGGACAACCGTGTCACAGCCAGGGATGCCAGGCCGGGTCCATGCGGCACAGGTTGTCCAGGCTGTTGGCAGCGGCCACCAGGGTGTTCACTTTGCTCTCACCACCTTCAAACTGGGCGAGGTTGTGCAGGCGGGTCATGATGGCCGTGACGGCCTTCTGCACCAGGGAGACCAGCTGCTGGCCATCCATGTTCTCCGGCTGCCCAGCGGCTGAAAGCGGTGAGGAGGTGTCTTCCTGCGTTTTCTTGTGCCAAGCAATGATCTCATCCCGAAGCACGGTTTTCAGGATGCCGTCCACCTGCACGAGGGGAGAATGGAAGAGTCCGTGTTCAAGCAAGAAGGTCCGGGGGCGGCTGCTGCCCAGAACCAGCCCAGGCCCCCCTGCCCGCATGTGCGAGGGAAGCCGCTCGGTCAAACCCTCCTCCACAGGGAACAGCAGCCATCACGCCTCAGTGTCGAGCCCCAGCTTCCTGTCTAGTCTTCCATGGAGGGGCACACGGACCTGCCGCCACGTGCTGCTCCCAGGCCAGCCTGTCTGCCCCTCTGCTCAGCCCACACCCCCTTGCACCCGGTGAGGGCCCGCATCTAAGAGTGGACAGAGTGCAGGAGGCACACCCCGAAATGCAGGAGGCACCAGGCGGCAGTGGGTACAGCGGGGTGGGGGCGGGGGGAGAGCAGGTGAGGGGGCTGGTGGGGTCTCGGGTCTGTGAGGAAATCACACTCAGGACGAACAGGAAGGACCCAAGGTACAAAGCAGGTGCATGCTGCAAGGCACGCATCTCAGTACAAGGGATACACACAGAGGCCTGAGCCATGCGAGCCTACCTGGGGGTGCTGGCGGCCCCAGAGAGCCCTTGCCCCACCCCTTCCCACCTGCTCTGCCCTCTGTGCTGCAACTTCCCCTTCCATGTACGGGGCAGATTCACAGAACCTCTCTCCTCAAGACGTGTGAAGACTAATGACGGAGCGAATGTAAGAGTCCAGAGCGGGACACCACCAAGACCTCCTCCTGAGGCTGGGGAGCAGAACCGGAGGGGTGCCCCCTCCACGGCCCTTCCCCATGAAGGAGCTAACGAGGGTGCCACAGAGGAGAGGGATGCAGAGCTGGAGGCCACGAAGGGGGCAAGTCCCAGGGCACAGACTGAAGACACAGGCTCGCACACGCCACGCCATCTGGCATTCCGTTCTCACAGTGCCAGACACTGTGGTGGGGGCTCCTGCACTCACCTGTCTCCTACGAGCCGCGAGGAGTCGAGGGCTGGGCTTTTAGTGGGCAAGTGAGGTCAGAGCAAGCAAGATGACGGACCACCCAGGGACACTGAGCTGAAGGCACAGGGAGCAGAGAGGGCGGGGCCAGAGGCTGCTGCTCCCGCCAGGGTCAGGAAGCCAGGGACCCTGTCCTCACGGGAAGGAGCAGGAGGTAGGGGCTGGGGGCTGCTTCCACAGGACAGGGAGCAAGTGCCTCAGGGCGCCGGGCTGCAGGGGCAGGGCGGAGAACCAGGGCAGGAGGAGGGCGCTGGTATGGAGGGCACCAGGAGACATGGCAGGGTTACCCAGGAGACAGACTGACTACAGATGTCACGAATCTTCAGGGACTGGGCCACCCAGCAACAACCCGCCGTGGCCTCAAGACCACTGAGCACCTTCATCTCAGGCACCAGGACCGTTCCAAAGTGACTTCATGTGACACGTGAAGGGTTTCACTTCCGTTACCAGGTGCGGACAGCGTGTTTTTTTAGAGGAGATTCCCACCCAGAATGGTCTATATTTTAGCTGAATGTGAAGGCATTCACCACAGCCAGGCTGCGGAGAAATCTGGCCCAGAGTGTAGAGAAGGCCCAACTCCTTCCCATCCGCACCAGCACAGTGCATGTGGTGAGTAACACATGGTGTCGCCCCACGCTGTAACAGGCCTTTAAACGGAGGAGAGCCGGTAAGCCAGCAGACGGCGGGTGCTGGCGAGGACATGGAGCAAGGGGAACCCTCCTGCACTGCTGGTGGGAGTGCAGACTGGTGCAGCCACTGTGGAAAACAGTGTGGAGGTTCCCCAAAAGATCAAAACAGATCTACCACAGGATCCAGCAATCCCACTTCTGGGTATTTACCCAAAGAAATCCAAAGCACTAATTCAAAAAGATACATGCACTCCTATGTTCACTGCAGCATCATTTGTAACAACCAAGATGTGGAAGCAGTCCAAGTGCCCGTGGACAGACAAGCAGATAAAAGCTGTAGGTCACACATGCAACACACCATCGCAAAAAGGGAGGAAATCTTGCCATTTGCAATAGCACAGATGGACCTAGAAAGCAGTATGCTAAGCAAAATAAGAGACAGAGAGAAAAACAAGTACCATAGGGTTTCTCTTATACACAGAATCTAAAGAACGAAGTGAACCAACGAAATGGAAACAGAATGAACTGACACCGGCCGGGTGGAACACAGCCGAGGCACTGGGTGAGAAAGGGGAAGGGACTGAGGAGCACAGACTGTTGGCCGCGGAGCAGGCACAGGGGTGGGAACCACAAGTAACCGCGTCCAGTGCCGGGGGCACTAGGCCCACCAGGGCCGTCACTCCCCACGTTACGTAAATGACTGCTACGCCGTACCCCGCCTCTAACAAACACTGAATGTCAACTAGAACGGGAAGACAAACTTCAAGTAAGGAGCGCTTTCTTCACTCTCTTCAGACTTTTCAAACTAAAGGTCGTTCTAATGTTCTAAGGATTGCCCTACAATTATTTCCAGAAGCAGGGAACAGAGTCCACCGCAGTAGAGCACAGGCCCCGCCCTCAGGAAGCAGCCACCGGCTATTTACTTTGACGCACGTCCACAGGAGCCCACCGACACCCCAAGCAGCGCCCCAGGAGACAGACACGCACCCCCGCGCGCACAGAGCACGACCTGTGTGGCCTGTGAAGTCCTGTTCCCCGTTAGCAGTTTACTGAGTGATTCAAAACTATTCCAAGTGAAAGTTTTGGGAAAACAAGTGTCTGCAGACTTCTCTAGGCACAGACTGCCTATCTGAGAAACAAAAGAAAAAGGAAAAAGATACAGCTGGTCTCATAAGTTAAACAAAAAACCACAGTGTTCTGTCCTCAACTGTGAAGAGAAAACTTCAGAATCAGAACGAAGTGGCTCTGAATCCTGTGTGTCCTGCCCTGGCTGGATGACCTCTGCCTGCCACTCACCTTCCTTGGCCTCAGTTTCCCCATACACACAACTGCTGAGTTGTGAGGACTCGATGAGGACCAATCTCAGCAGCCAGTGTGGTGCCCGCCCCGCGAGTGTGGCCCCACGAGTGTGGCCCCGCGAGTGTGGCCCCGCGAGTGTGGCCCCGCGAGTGTGGCCCCGCGAGTGTGGCCCCGCGAGTGTGGCCGAGGGCGTGCTGCCAGCTCGCAGCGGCATCCGTGTGCCCATCACCACAGTTCGAGCGAGACGGCGCTACCCTGCAGGCCCCTCCTGCCCTCTGGAGCAGCGGGGTTTGCGGAGTGACAGAGAAAGGGCGCTATGCAGTGCAGCACACCCCGAGGACGCGCCATGCTGGCACTCGGGGAGAGGCCCAGTGAAGGCTGCTGGTTCCCCTTGTAAGCAGGCTCCTGTGCACCCCAAACACGCCTGATGCCCTGCTTCCCAAGACAAGACACCTCAGCTGCACGGCAGCCCACCCTGCTCAAGCGCACTTCCTGTGAAGTCGCCCCAGCCCAGCTTCTCACCGACAACCCCAAGGCCTACCTTGAAGTTCGGCTGAGCGAAGCACCGGGCGACCGCAATCATGGAGGCAGTCAAGGGGCCCGAGACGCCGATGGTGGTCAGAAACTCGGAAATGTTGGGCGTGAGGCGGAAAGGGACAGGACGGTTGGCATCCAAGTCTCCAGTCGCGTCATTTATATCAAACCGGAAGTAGGCAACGTTCAGTTTGCCGGTGTCCTAAACGTCAGGAGGGGATGTGTCAGCGACTTACACAGAGAACGCAGGCGTCTCCTCGGGGGAGGGGCGGCCTGCTCGCACCAGCATTACCTGAGCGATCTGCAGCATCTCAGGGTTGAGTCTGTTTAAATGCAAGACGAACTCCGCAAAGCCGATCAGTGCGAGCTGGATGGTGAACATCTTCCGGAAGGTCCAGTAGTCGGTGGCGTTGGGGAAGGTGTGCAGGGCCCACTCCTTCAGCATGCTGCGGGGCACCATGTTGCTCTGCACCTCCTTGAGGATGTCTCGCAGGACCTGAAATGGTGTATCACACCAAGACTCTAATGCTCCACCTAACGCTCCATTTTTTCCTTCAAACAGAAACTCTCAAACTAACGTCCCACACGGCAGCAGCAGAGCTCCTTTTGCTGACAAACGTGCACGCAGTGTCCTTGGGCCGGGCTCAGGGCACACAGAGTGCTCGGTTTCCCTCCAGGGTCCGCGTCTCCTGCTCCAGGTAACGACAGAGCTGCCTACGCGGAAGCCTTCACGCACGACTAAAGGTGACATCAGTCTCACCAAACGTTCACTCAAACACCCGCACATGACAATTTACTAACCACAGAACACGATAGGCCAGTTAACAAAATGGACAAAAGAACGGTCAGAAACCAACACCACCACCTCCTAACGAAGACTCTCACGGTGTTCCGTGCACCAAAGGAGGCAGCCTGCCATCAGAGCAAACGCCACACTGCACTCCAAACTGGACCCTGTGCCGGAACGCTCACAAGACGATCTGAGATGTCACCAGCTGAGCATCAGCCCCAGTGAGAGATTCACCGAGTAACTCGGGTCCCGCTGGAGAGACCGGCACAGGTCCGTTCTGGGCTGAGCCCTGCTGCGTTCTCTGTGCAGCCACTAGAGTGCGCGGGCCCCAGGCCACCAGGCACCACGCAGCCCGTCGGCCCACGTCCCCGTCCTGCTCGTGTCCTCATCTGTGAAATGCAAAGGAACGACTCTGGGAGAGCAGAGTGCGAACTTTCAAAATCTGCTCCTTTGTAAAAGCAATCAGAACACTGGCAAAAATCATGCAATCTTTTCCTGAACTCTGGACATCAAACCAAAGCTTACAAAACTCCAAGCAGCTCTTAGTCAGTAAAATAAAGGTGATTCTTGGTGAGAGCAATGAGGTCTGTATCATTTTATTTTTATTATTTTTAAGCTCTCACCAAGGACATGTTTTACTGATTTGAGAGAGAGGGAAACAGCAATCAACTGTCTCCTGTGCGCGCTCTGACCAGGGATCAAACCCACAACCCTCTCGGACAGTGCTCCAGCCCACCAGCCACCTGGTCAGGGCGAGCTCTGTGGCACTTCAGTCACATATCCCACCCCCTCGTCCACAGCTCCAGAACAGCCTTGGAAGCGGCGGGCTACAGGAACTAGCAGGCAAAGCAGTTAGCAGAATGGGTCTGTGATCCCAGAGAAAGCCTCCGTCCCCCAGGACGATCCCAACCGGACCTGTCAGGCAGTTTCTTGAAAAAAGTCCCCCATCAGGCTAGTCTCCAAGTGCACGCAGGGCTCACTCAGTGAGGAACAGCCTGTTTGTGGCAATTGCTGAGAACAACTTGTAATGACTGTTTCGCACAGAGGGTGCCGAGGCCCTGACGCTGGCTGCCAGACCAGAGGAAGAGCTGGGAGGCAAGAGGACGAAGGCCTGTGAAAAGGTCCTGGGAGCCTAGATGGCCACGCCCACGCTCAGGGACACCCTGGCCAGGCCCTGTGTGCCCGCTCCTGGTGGACCTGAGACCCTGTACAAGTGGGAAGTGAAGGCCAGGCAGCGGCACACCCCGGACGGTGCTGAAGGTGTGCGTGAGACACAGGCAGGGACACGTGCACACGCGCGGGCTCTCAGAAAGGTTCAAGGAGCCTGAGACCACCTTCATCAAACAGCTTGAAACAGAGCGGCAGCCTTGATGGCTGCACCTGACAAAACCAGCAGTGACAACAAACCTGGGGGGAGGAGGGCCTGCCTTCTAGATGCTTTTAAATATTGTTAGTTAATAATTACATTTTTAATAATTGTTTTAAATAATTACATTATTTAAAATGCCCAGTTTTCAACCAAAAAATTATTACATGCAAAGAATCAGGAAAGGATAGCCAATACTCAG
Source organism: Tonatia bakeri (assembly GCA_004024845.1). Lineage (NCBI taxonomy): Eukaryota > Metazoa > Chordata > Mammalia > Chiroptera > Phyllostomidae > Tonatia > Tonatia bakeri. The sequence goes on from PVIA01004953.1 coordinate 11,536, forward strand.
GAAAAAAAAGTTACTTTTATCAACTACTTATACCCAGAACATACAAAGCATTCTTAAAATCAACAATAAAAAGACAAATCACCCAACTTAAAAATGAGAAAAGGCCTTGAGTAGACTTTCCTCCAAAGAAGATATGCAAACAGCCACTTAGTAAATGAAAAGACGTGCAGTGTCACTACTCAGGAACAGAAGGAGCCAGAGCTTCCCACCCACTGGGAGAGCCGCAGTGAGAAAGGCAGACAACAGCAAGCACGGACAAGGACGCTGGAAGTCAGCACCTGCATCCGCCACTTCGGGAAACAGGCAGCTCATCAAAAGGTTAAATGCGGCAGAGCCACCATCCACCCAGCAGCTCCAGTCCTACCCACGTGCTCGAGTGAAGTGAAAACGCACGTCCACATAGAAGCACGCACACAGACGTGCCGGCAGCATCCGCTGTCCTACCGGAAAAGCACAGACAACCCAAAAGTCCATCGACTGATGGACGGGCAGGTTAAACGTGCAATGTGCATGCAGAAGAACGCTATTCAGCAACAGGAAGAAACACACTGCTGACTCACGCTACCAAATGAACGAGCCCTGGAAACAGTAAGCTAAGAGGCCAGCCACCAACACCAACTACTGCCTGAGTCCATTCACATGGTGCATCCAAAATGGGCATGTACAGGAACAAAAAGACTGTGGCTGCCAGGGGCGGGGGACAGAGAGGAACAGGGTGACCACTGGCGGGTGTGAAGTTTCTATGGAGCTGATGAAATGTGGTGCGGACAGCGGTGATGACCGCACAGCTGTGGGCATTCTGCACACACAGAACTGTACATTTTAAAGGTAAGGAATTCTATGGCACAGGAATGATATCTCAACAAAAGTGTTGTAAAAACACAAGGAACAAAGGAGGAGAGTTAATAACGCAGCAAACTGGGGCACACAGAGGAAGAGGAGGGCATGAAGCTGGGGCTGCTTCGAGTTGCTGGCTGGCTGCCTCTCGTGGGCCCAGCATGACCCAGCACTGCACTTGTCCAGACAGCGTCCATCAGATGTGCTGTCCGCAGGACGGGAGCTCTAACAGGGCAGGTATGTGCCAACAGAGGCCACTGGCCCCACACTGTCAAAGGTGAGCGTAGCCTCAAGCACACACCATCCATCCATCTCCCACAAACACATCAAAACTTCCTGTGGTCCAGAGTGACCTGGGCACCAATGAGGACTTGACACGGATTCCCAAGGGAGGTCGATGAGCTGTCCCCAGAAGCCAGCCAGACAGAGGGACCCCACTGGCCCTGCCAGCACCAAGGTGGAGGCTGCACCAGACCCGTGGCCTGAACCACCTGGGCTCGGCCTGCACCGAGCACTGACACAGAGTGCAGTCCTTCAGAACCCAGACGGACCAAAATGAGCCCCTGGAGGATGGAGGTAAGGCCGCTGCTTCCAGCCTGTGGTGTCACTCCCAGGACCCACAAGGCCCTCCCAGGCAGCACAACAAGGGCCCCTACGGCCTCCGGGGAGCAAGACAAGGCAGCTGCCCCACAGTGATGCCCATGGTCCCACACAAGCCCTTCTCATCACGAGCCCACACCTGCCCTGCTGCCCACCACAGGCCGGGAACCGCAGGTGAGGAGGGAGCTTTGTCCCTGCAGTGGGTGTGGGAAGAGTCTGTGGGACCCAGACAGCTGGGCCCCAGCTTCAGTGGTCACCCTCTGTGGTTTTCAAAACACAGCAGCACAGACCGCATACCCAGTGCCCAGAGCACCGAGCAGACAAACAGCTTCGCGTGGGATAGACCAGGTGCGGCTGCCAGGGAGTTTGTCAGGAAGTTATGTTTAAAGTTCTAGTTTCTGGATTGTTTTGTAAGGGCAGACAAAGAATTGGGAACCTCTTGAAGGTTAAAACTTACCTCTTTTTCCTGTTAGAACAACCTATCTGCAGCAAATGTCCCTTCACCACGTCCACGATCACGTCGTTTCTACCATCTCACAATCCAAGATGGAACTGCTCACCCCCTCAAACACACCACACACACACACACACACACGCTTCCTGAGCACCCGTCACGGAGGCACCACTGCAGGGATGGCCAAGGCCTCGGGCCGCAGCTGGCACCCTGCCTGTCCTGATTTCGCACCTGGTGGCTGGCCTGTGTCCCTCGTGCCTGCACAGTGGCCAGTCTGTCATAGTAGCGGGAGATGGGGTTGTCGTGCTCGATGCCCTTCTTGGCACAGCGCTGCTTGTAGATCTCCACAAGGGAGAGAGACGAGGGGTTGTCTTCCACGAGGCGCATCTGTGGGGACACTGCCACGACTCTCGGAACTGAGGAGAGAGGAGCAAGAGAAACAGGGCGGCTGAGAGAAGAGCCGGGGTCAGCATCACCTCCGCCTCAGGCGTGTCCTGGGAGCAGAGGCAGCGGGACGGCCAAAGCCGGAAGAACTCTGGTCACACTCTGCACGCCGAGGTAGCACAGGTGGCCGGAGCTCCAAGCACCAGGGATGGAGCCAAGCTGCCGTCACCATGCTTAGACACAGCTGGACGGAAATTCTTTAGCAGGAATATTAAAAAAGGACACAGAGACCGCCCACCCACTGTGCAGGTGCCGCTGCACAGGGGAGCAGCAGCCAGGACCACCTGCCCGGACTGTCAGCAGGTGCACACAGAAGCTCTGACACCACTGCACATGGCGCAGTCGGTCGAGGGCCAGGCAAACTATAGCTGCTGGTGAGCTGCCAGGCTTCAAATGGTAAAGGAATTCACAAGGACTCCAGGGCACGCACACACACACGCGTGGACTACCACTGGGTGGTCTGTACGCATGTGTAGCTTTGGAAGAAGGAAAGAACCATCTACTATCCACAGCTGGGCCCAACACTAAACATCGTATCACACACATGTCAAAATGCACACAGCTTCCTGTCGACGTCTTGTTTTGGCGAGACTGAGTTTAAGAAAGCCCCACATACGACTAGAGTATGCAATGCAGTGGATGCCTAGACACAGAAATTTAACACTGAAATTCTTTACCAACGGTTTTCTTCTCTGGGTGGGATGACAGGTCTCATCTATTTCCGTTATAAACAGACAGAGGTCCCTCACGAATCACCAGGGACAACTCAGCTATGGGAAGCCCTCACCTGGGTGCTGCTGGCCGCCGCCTGCCTGCCACCCCTGTGGCCTTTCCAGGCCCCCGACTTGGCGAGGCTTATGTTTCGCTCCCTGAAGGCGAGCTCGGGCAGTGCCCACGTGTGGCCGTGTGGGGTCCAGGAGTCCAGAGGCCCCTCTGCACACTGAGGTGCGCTGGTAACGGACCCGGGACAAAGCCTCCATTCAGTCTGGGTTCCGCCGGAGCCCAGGCACAGCGCCTCCTTTTCCAGAGACCCATCAAAGCACCCACCTTGCAGTGAGAAGCCTACAGGTCGGGCAGGGGCCGGTCCTCCTTGCGAGGCCGTCCCTGCTCGGGGCTGATGGACAGGGCACCTGAAGCCCTCACAGCTAACGTGCGCCGCCAGGACCCCACCAGGGCGGCCCCCCACCTGTGAAAAACAAGTGCCGCTTCGTCGTCTCCTTCCTCTTCTCCAGACAGGGGTTGAGCAGGCGCAGCAGCTGCAGCACGCGCTCCTCCCTGCGCGACTCCGTCAGGCAGGCGTCGTTCATGACCAGGTACGGGTAGATCTTGCCGTTGTGCCCGCGGATGTACAGCCTCCTGGCGGCCGTGTTGTGCTTCTGCACGATCTCCACCCGGGGCATAAACCTGCAGCACAAGCACAGCTGCGTCTCCAGCCCGCTCCTCTTCTCCGAACAGAGTCAGAGCTCTCCCAGAGTGGCGGCAGGAAGTGGCCGTCATTCACACCCCACCAGCCCTGACACTGTTTACGGATTGTGCAATTACGTCACAATAGGAGAGAAGAAACCACAGCAAAGGGAAAACAAAAGGCCAAAGATGAAAAGTTTTCAAAAGACTCGCCCCGGGCCCAACTCCAGGAGCCACGTGGGGCACTGGCCCAGCACTGAGCACAGCGGCAGCAGGGCTGGGAGGTCCCAGGATGGTCCCTCCTGGCCCCCACAGGCACCCTAAGGAGCCAGCATGGGGATGGACAGGCCCGGGCCCTCGCCCTCACCCCTCAACCACTGACAGAGGTCAGGGAGGAGCCCGGCCAGGAGCCAGATCAGGTCTGGGGCAAGGGAAACTAAACCGGGGACTGTGGGAAAGCACAGCTCTGCACCTGAGAGGGAAACCCAGACACCAGACTGCTGGACAAGGCTGCCTCTTCCCGGTCCTGTCCACACTCTCAACAAGACGCGACACACTCCACTACACCCACAACCATCTGCATCTGCCCAAATACCATGCTGTGCGTATAAATGAGGACCAGGACACTGGATTTTATCAAGTTTCTGGGGCCACCAGAAAAGGTTCTTTGGAAGCAAATACAAACTTGACTCAAACAAGACATTTAACCCAGCAGTCAGACCAGACCTTTCAGGGTGCCGCCACTCAACTCCTGGGGCAGCCCCGTGCTCTCCAACATGCGCGGAGCTGCCCGCAGGCGCCGTCTGTCTGCAGGGAGGGGGCCAGCAGCGGGGCTGGGCCGGGCCGGGCGCACTCACCGAGCAATCTTGATATAATAGTGTGTCGGCTTCGGCATCAGAAACTCCCCCGGGATTTCCACCTCTGCTGTCTGTGCTGAGAAATTGCTCAGAAACCGACACTTCTCTTCTATGAGGAAGAACTTTGGAAGTTGCTTGGTTTTGGCCTCCAGAATTTTGATCCACTTTTTCAATTTAGAAATAAGATTATGAAGCTTCATGGATCCTGGAACACTGAAGTCAAAATCTTCAAAATAAAATATGAATAAACATTTTTAGTCATCAGGACTATTTCTAATTCACCCCAAAAATCACCGCACAAGCACCTCCCAGCTAGAACAGGCCTATGTCTACCCAGTCCGGCACCATGCCCCAGAATCCCTCCTGCTCTTCAATGTGTCAGCCGGGCCTGAAGGACAGAGCGGCGTGCTGGTGGGGCGGCTCTCCCAGGGCCAGAGGAGCCCTCGGCCACGCGCACAGGGCACCTGAGAGCAGGTGCTGCCCTGGGAACTGAGGCCCTGTGTGAGAGCCCGCACAACGACCCGGCAGAGCGGAAAGAGAAACTGTCCAGAAGACGAAACTGTGAATCAGCTTCATCAGAAGGAATCAGGGCAAGTGATCAAAATGCCAAAAATGGCAAACGTGTACTTTCACTAAGCATTTAAAGCACTCTGGTCGATGCAGTTCTCAGAGTTTATCAAAAGGTAAGTCCTTTAAAAAACCCTCAATGCCCACCCAGAAGAGCAGCCAGATTCTCGTCCCCCTAACTTGCTGGAGCCCAAAGGTCAGGAAAAGCCCAACCACTTCTGTCTGAGACATTTGTGGGAGCCACGAGGGGCACTATCCTCGTGCTGACAAGGACCGATTAGCCTGAGGCCAAGGGGGATGGCCAGCCCCCGTGACGCACCACAGGCAGCTGCTGACAAGAGCCAACGGCAGCGGGGCCACGCCCCTCCCACACCTTCTGAGGAATGCCCTGCGCTCTCCCCATCCCAAGTCAGGTGGAGTGGGCTGGGCCAGGGCAGGCTCCTGTCCTCTTCTCACTGCTTTGCTGGGGGCAGAGCCTCCCACCAACTCTGCAAAGACAGACTCCTCCCACCTCCCCTTTGCCCCAGGCTGCTACAGGCTGGACGGCAGCTGAAGGCAGAGAAACAGCGGAGGGGTCACCAATGTGAATGTGGAACCAGAAACTGGAGAAGGCCCACTCACACCGACACGGGAGGTGCCCAGGAAGATGCAGCTGTCCCAGTGCAAGCCTGTTCTCGACGTGACCAGCACCCCCACCAAGGCGCCCTCTGGTCCATCCCCAGGCTCCCTGTGGAGCCCCTTGGAGCCACTCCCACCTCGTCCTCCACCCAAGCCGCCTGGTCACCACTGACCCCCCTCCATCTCTGGTTAGCGTGCTGTTTCACAAACATCCCATAAACATGCGCCACACAGTAGATGTCCTTTTCAGTGGCTTTGTGCGCCACTGTCAGTTTCTGTACAGTTGTCACGTGAGAAAGCCTGAGGAAACCGGCGGGGCCCCTCCCTGGCGTGGGAGGCACTGAGGCAGACTCACCAGTGGTGAACTGGCCCTTCAGCTTCTGGAAAACGGGGTCCTGCGCGGTGGCCTGCGCCCGCCGGGCCAGCGACTCGGAGGCCGCACTGGAGAACATGGTGGAGACGTTGGACACGTTCTCCAGGCCGACCCCGAACGTGCTCACCAGCTTCTTGACGAAGTTCAGCGTGTGGGGGGTGATTTTGGCGTCGGACACTGCTCCGCTTTTCTCAAACGCGACCGAGTAGCACTTTGCCAGGCCCTGCTGGAGCTGCCTGAGCACCTGGCAGAAAGGGACCAAGCACAATTTACATACAAGTGCAAGACCCCAGCAGCTCACCTGCCCCAAAGCCTCTGGCCAGCACGGCCCCGCCACCACCAGGGCGGCGTCTGGAGCACCAGGGGGCAGGCTCAGTGTATGCTCCACACCATGAGCTGTGTGTCCTGGCAATGTGGAGTGTGTGCCCCGAACGTTAGAAAGGACACAACCCCACTTCCTTAGCCACGTGCAAACCCCTCTGCTGGCTGACTCCGGGAAAGTCTCACACAGAGGCTTCGGGCCACAGCCGCAGGTGGTCTGCGTGGGTACACACGAGAGCAGTGTGACAACACAGGGGCCTAGGGCCCACTGCTGAGTAAATGTCGGGGCAACAAAGGCTGACTCTTTTATCATCAGCTCAGACACAAACCATTAAGGGCATGGCCCTGCGGCTGAGAAGACCACTGAAGAACTAACTCGTGCCCTGGGGGCCACTGCAGTCAGCTGCCACCCCCGCTCCGGCCCACACCCGCCATCGCCGCCTGGTCAGCCTGTGCCGTGGAAGTGACTGAGCTCATGCAAGCCAGCAAAGCAAGCACTTTAAGGGCAGGAATGGTCTTCCCAATTAAATCCTCTTTGGAAACCTCCCACTTTAAATTCTGAAGGCCACACTGGTGTGCAGACATTCACTCTGCCTGTCCCATCACTCAGCTCGACCACAAACTTATGAAAGGACCAGGCAGCTGCATGAAGACCACACGGCCACAGAAGCATACGGAACGACACTCTCGAGATTACGCCCCAATACCTCTTCATGCCAGTTCTCTCGGAACCAGACCATCTGGTCGACGATGCCTTCCAGGGAAGACAGAAGGGTGGGGTGCAGTTCCCGCTGCATGTGCATGATTCGGCTGCAGCGCCACATGGGGGCTGTTGCTCTTATGGGCCCTGGATCTGATGCAGAATGGGACTGGTTACCCACTGAACTTGGCTGCTGCTGTCCAGAATCTGAGAGCAACACACACAACGCCAATGTCAGCGCAAAACTGACCGAGGCTAGAGCTTGGTGCTCTAGAGGACCCACCGGCCAAAGGAACGCTGGTTCCTGCCGGCGCGCTAACACACCACAAGACCGTTTCCCAGGCCTGCCTGGGAGAAGGCCTGGTTCTCGGGAGTTGGGGCGGGGGGACTCGGGCACAGGGGGTTCTGAGTGTCTGCAGCCGGCTGCCCCGGGTTCAGCGGGATGCGTCTGTGCTGACAGGGAACCAGGAGAGGCTGCCTGAGTGCTCGCTGCGCTCTCTTTTTCAACTTGACCCTGTGCAGGAACGTTTTTTAAACATCTAGAAAGTGTTTGGCAACACATTCCTCAGAGTGTAGCTCAGAGAACCTAAAAGTATTTAACAAGCAAGTCTACATTTTTCAGCTAACAAAGCCAAATCACAGGTGTAAATGATGTTTTTGAAAAATATGGTCACTTGCTATAGGAAAAATGATATTAAACCCCCTGAACCCATTTTTCTAGCTTCAGCTCACTCAATGAAGTTTTAACTTTCAAATGACCAAACATGATCCCCCCGGGGAGTCCCAGGGGCCAGAGGCGACAAGCGCTGCGCCAGCTCCCACCACCCAGTGCAGGGCAGGCAGGGCCCCCGCCGGCCACACGAGCTCCCGGCACAAAGCCTGGGCGTGCAGCACGAACGTCCGCACACCGAACCGTCTGACACGGTCCTTTACATGTTTACAAAGTGCTGCACTTAGCAGGCAGCTGAACCCGTCAAGTGAGTTATTTCTTTACATACTGGGACTCAATGTGGATTTAAAATATTACTTTGAGTAAATCTGACATCTGGTAAGAGATTTCTATGCTGATCCTTCTGACAGCTAAAGCTAATCCTTATAACCTAAATAACATGAATATAGTAATAAACACTTATACTGCTTACCAGAATGTACTTATAACTAATAAGACAAGTCATTTGTAATTATCTATAGTTACCGACTCCCTAAGTGATCTCTACTCAAGGAACAAATCACTTGGATGAACGGACATCCAATCACACAGTGGCAAAGGAGAACCGTGAAGTTCACTCAAGAGATCAGGCTCTGCCTTCTGGTCCCCAGCCACCCTCTCAGGGCTGAAGAAAGACCGGCCCCGCCCAGGAGGTCAGCCAGTTGTGGGGTGGCATGTGTCCACAGCAGATGGACGGGTGGCCCGTGGAACAAGCCCGCCCAGCCTGGCCAGCTGACCCCGCCGAGACGTACCGCTCTTGTAGCGTTCCCGCTGCTCTATCTTCAGGGTCAGGTACAGGGTCCGGATGGGGAAGTAGACTGCCTGGGGGTACACTCGTCCGACCTGCTCAGAGACACAGAGCAATGAGAAGCCTGCCCCCGCACTGAGCTTCTGCACCAAGTCAGTTCGTACCAAAGCAACTGACATGAACCAGGAATGGGCCACCATCTGCACTCGGAGCGAGGAAGCTAGCTAGCACTGCGCCCCGATATAACGCACGGCTTAACAGGTTAAACGGCCAGTAAGACATCTAGTGCAGCTTCTAAAGATCCAAGCGAGACCTACATAGCACCTACGTCTCAGCAATTCTGCCTAGGGACATCAGCGACACAGAAACCACACTGTCACGTGGCTGAGCAAATCCCAGGGAGGCGAAGCGCCCACAGCCCAGGACCTCACGCAGGCAAACAGGGAGACACGAGACAACTCCAGCCTTGCATCTGGCACAGCTCACTGGGAACTGTGGGACGGCCCACTGGTGAATAACTTTGCACTGCATAACCGCAGCAAGGGGAGAAGTGTTTGCAGTTTACAGTGAGAGAACCCAGCTTCGCCAAATGGGAGTGTAGGGCTCCTTCCAAAGGGCCCAGAGTGTGTTACCACACTCTGGCACAGGCCACAAGGTAGATGGCTAATGTGCATTCAGAGATGTTCAGTGAATGACAACACAAATACTTTGATTCTACATCCCTACATCCCAGATAAACCCCAAGCAAAAGGCCAGTATGCAGAAACACAGCTACTTCCTCTTAGGGAAGAAGATAAAACCATCTCTGGGTACAACACAGATGACGCACTGAGTGGAAAAAGCCAAGTAAATCCAGAGAGAAACGCGGCAGGTTCCTAAGTGCCCGGTGCCCACATGCCTCATTCATAGAAGGTTACGTGACTGTAATTCCATAGAAGGAACTGCAAAGGCAGTGCATGTGTCCCAGACTGAAGTGTGTCTCAGCTTCTACTGTCTGGGCCCTTCCTCTGACCCCAGTCCTTTCTCAGGAGAGGAACGCTCTGGAACCACTCTCTAAGAATGGTCCTGAAAGCTGCCTGCCGACACCCGTCCCCGACCCCGGTGCTCACAACCGTCACCTCTGCTAAGGGCAGCCACCCCCACTGTTGTGGGCGAGCCTCGCTCTGGAGGGAAGTTCTGAAGCCCACCCAGCATGGATGGCAGACCCGCCTTTCGCTGTGACTCCTGCCCCAAGCACGCTTTAACAGCCTGTTCATTTTACTTGCATCTCATGTGGCGACAGGTTCAAGCAAGAAAACTCCGTTTTAATGCTGCAACACTACAGCAGATTATTTCATTTCAGCCCTGATACATTCTTTGATCACATGTCATCGTGCCTTCTATCAAGTGGTCTCTAAATGTGTACATGTTCCTGTCTCTTTGACCTATTTACACTTTGAACATGTGCCTTTTCTTTCTGGAAAGAAGAATGTGAAAGGAAGACATGACTTTTGTGAACTCAGACACCTTGTCACACCGACCTGGCTAATGAGGTTCAGGAGCAGCTTCCCCTCAGAGCCAACCAGGCAGGTGAGCAGCTGGGGGATCCAGGCCAGCCACTGGATGGGCGGCACGCCGATGCAGTACTTGTCCACCGCGTCCGCCAGAGTGTTCTTGTCATCGTCAAAACTCAAGAGCCACAGCACCTGAGAGAACAGGGACAATCCTGGAGTTGAGTGAAAATCCTGAGGCCTTCCAGTGACTTCCTCCCTGCACTGAAACGCCACGTAGAGTAATTTTACCGGAAACACGTCTACAAAAGGACCAACAATACAGCTCGACTGAACATATAAATAAAACCAAACACCTGAATAGTTTTTTTTCTAGATTTAGCTGAACTGTCAATTGCCAGCTGATCTAAACAGCTTGGCCAGCAGGTAGACAGCCCACGCTGCCCCCGACCGAGTCACCTCGTGCCCCCCCAGGACACGCGACTCTGGCTGCAGACCTTGGGGAGCCACCCGAGCACCGGGTCGGCCACAGGCCGGCAGCCTGGTAGCCCAGGATGGCTGAAACGACGACGTCTAGAACAGCAGATTTGGAGTCAGACACTTAGGTGGTTTCTCCGTGTTATGCCAGCTGGTTTGTTTCATAGTTGACTGTAACCACTATGTGCTGATGGTGTACATTCCAAATTTTGGGATCACATCAAGGAGTTCTAAAAATGTCCAAATCTTGAATGGACAAAACAGTAAGAACACTTTTATTCTTAAGTTTTCTACAAGAACTCATTCTGGGTGGTATCTGTCTGTTCCCTGGCAGACACGGGCCAGAGCAACACTGGAGGAGGACCAGGCCGAGCAGCGGGCACTCGTCCAACCGCCAGTCCTGAGCCCAGCGCTACTGCGGCAACACAGGTCGAGAATGCCAGCGACCACGACCCCACCCTGCGGTGTGTGCCGCGACCCTGGGGTGCACCGTGACCTGCGACTGGAGCCGACAGGCTCTAGGGCCATGCGCACTGGCCCTGTGGGTGAGAGATCAGAATCTATCGGGTGTCTGGCAGGCACGTCCTCCTTGCAGACCCTCACCACTCCAAAGGGACCTCTGTCCAGGGTGTGATCCCACAGAGAACGTTGGACTTGAGACCTAAGACCCAGACTCCAGGCTCAGTTTTGCTGCTTCCATGTCCTGGCACCCTGAGTATGTCCAGGCCTCAGTTTCCTCAGCATTAACACTGAACTTGGAAGAGTGATGAGAGTGGGGACTGAAGGCACGAAACAAGCCTCTCGCCCAGCACAGGTGTGGGACAGCTAAGCTGCCGTCCACACCTGAAGGCCGCTGGGTAATCTGTGGCCAAAGCTAAGTCTTTCAGCCTCACCTTGGCTAAGTACTTCCTTGATTTGCTCTCGTTCTGATGCCGGCACGCGTGCAGGTAGCAGGTGATGGCAGACACTCCGAGATGCAGCTGCCGCTCCTTGACGAAGATGTTCTCCAGGTAGTCGCCCCACATGGCCCACGCTTTCACCAGCACGTCATGCATCTGCACGGCCGCAGAGAAGGCCTTGTTCGCTTCCTCAGACCTGGGGATGCAAACCGAAGCCTTAACTGGGTTCTCCTCTCGGGCAAACTTCACATACACAGAATCAACCATTTTAAAGCAAGCCACAACCCAGCGGCCTTTGGTATGTTCATGTAAGTTGTGCCACTACTTACCACCCCCACATAATGGGGTGGCCAGAAGTCCATTTAAATTTTTCTGTAAGATAAAAGACACGTTTTTCATTTTCACCATAACTTTACTGATTTGGATATTCTGAGTGCATCGGCTATCTCCCCCTTGATATAATGTTGATTGATCTCAGTTAATGTCCCACAACTGATCGCTACTGACTGGCCTACCCAACTATAGAGCATCGTCCAGTGAGAAATTTCCAGCATGAAACTTCGCAAACCACTCTGACTTATTCCATCAGTCACAGCACCTTCTCCACACACTGCACAAGTCTTTTTTGTGTTTTGGTTGTGTTTGTGCCTTTCTTGAAATAAAGCATAAAAGGCCGAAAACGTCGCGTGTTTTCTTCCATCTTCAATATTAAATTGGCTACCCAAAAATTCACCAATTTTGATAAGCTTTTTAAAATGCACGCTGTTACAACAGCAATCACAATAGAATCTAACAAAATTGTTTCAAATAAAGTTAAAAGACAACTCAGCACTACTAGAGCCATCATATGGGGAAAAAAAAAAGAACTTTCTGGCCACCCCAGTAGTTCAAAGCCCCTGGCCACAAAGCAGTCATTCCCCATCCCCGGCGATCCCTGACAGACAGCCACCAGTCTGCCAGCTGTCTCTGTGTGTTTGCCAACCTGCCTGTTTCCTGGTTAAGGGAATCACACATTGTACGAGTTTGTGTGTGTCTGGCTTTTCACTTGGCACAGGGTTAGCTTCCTCCACATGCGGCATGTATGAGTGCTTTAACCCTTTCTGTGACTGAATATCATTCCACTACCTGTATCTGCCATGTCTTGTTCACCCATTCATTCCAGCTGTTCTGACATCCTTTCTGGCCACTGTCAACAAGTGCCTAAGTGAATGCCTGTTTCAATTCTGGGGGTACACACCAAAGAGTGGAGCTGCTGGGTCACATGATAACCCTACGTTCAGTTTTCTGAGGAGCTGACAGACTGCTTTCCACAGCGGTCACACCATGTTAGTAACGCACTGGGAACGTACCAGACGTCAGAGAGAACTGTGCACCCACATCCCTTACGAGCACAGACGCGAACCTCCTCGACAGTCTTAGCAAACCAAAGCCAGTGGCGTATCAAAGGGCGCAATGCAAGGAGTGGCTCAAACCAGGAGAATCAATCCACACACTGCACCACATCAGCAGAAGGAAAGAGAAACACATCTCGGTTGATGAAGAAAAAACATCTGACAAAATCCAACACATTTTCATGGTAAAAACACTCAGCAAACTAGGAACAGAGGAAACTACCTCAACACGATAAAGGTCATATGAGAACCCACAGCTAACACACGCGACAACCAACGCCTGAGGTTTTCCTCTCAGATCGAGTACAAGGCAAGAACGCCTGCCTGTCGTCACCACTCCTGCTTCAACTTCATGCTAGAATTCTTAGCCAGAGCAATCAGGCATGCAGATCGAAAGGAACATGCCAACTATCTCCACTGGCAGATTCCACAATCTAATACACAGAAAACCCTGAAGAATTCACAAAATAACTATTATAGCAAACAAAAACAGCAAAGTTGAAAAATCAGTATTTAAAACCCAGTTGTATTTCTATACCTTAGTGATGGAGAGTCTGAAAATAAAATTTAAAAAACAACGTATAACAGCAAAAAGAATAAAATATTTAAGAATAGAATTAACATAAGAAATGCAAAACCTGTACAATGAAAACCATAAAGTGCTGTTGCAGGAAACTGAAGATGACCTAAACACGTGAATCCTGTGGATTAAAGGCGTGGCACTATTACCGTGGCCACACGTCCCCAGTCCGTCAACAGATTCAGTGCAATTTCTGTCACAATGCCAACGGCCTTTCTCTGCACAAATAAAAAGGCTAAAACCCACGTGGAAATGTAAAGGGCCCCAAAAAGCTGAAACAGTCGTGAAGGACAAATTTACAGTGCACTTCCCCACTTCCGTGGAGGCAGAGTGATCAGCAGCATGAGGACACACGGGCGCGCAGAGCCAAGCGTCCAGAGACAAGCAGCGTCACCGCCTCGGAGTGGAGGCCGTTCAGTGGGTGATGAGCAGTCTCTCCAATGCGTGGTGCTGGGACAGCACGCTGCTCGCCCGCCAGCCACAGGAAGGAGCGGTGGCGAAACAGCAGGAGTACATGCACACGACCTTGGGAGAAGCAGGGGTGCCTCCCACAGGAAACCAAACGCACGAGCAATGAAAAGAAAAAACAAATGGGACTCCTCAAAGTGATAAACTCTGTGCATTAAGGACGCTAATAAAAAAGCAGAAAGATCGCCTGCAGAGTGTGAGAAAATATTTTCAAGTGATGTAGCTGAAGAAACACACCCAGACATGTAAGAATTGGAATTCAAAAGTCAAATAGCCCAATTTAAAAGTGGGCAAAGTAACTAAACAGGTATTTCCTTAAAAAAAAATGAACAAGTGGCACAAAAGCCCCTAAAAGATGCTAAAGTTCCTTAGCCTCTGAAAAAATGCAAAGCAAAACCACAGTGAGACACCACCTCACCCTCACTGGGACATGGGAGACAGTGAGCGCTGGCAGGAGTATGGGGAAACTGGGGCCCACCGGCGGGCACCAGGGTGGAGCACCTACTGCAGAAAGCCAGCAGTCTCTCAAAGTGACAAAGGACTCTCAGGGAACCCAGCAGGTCCACTCCACGTACTGATATGGAGCCAGAGAACCGAGGCCAAGCCCCCACACAGGCTCATGTGGGCCGAGTACTCACAGCAGCCTCGCTCATCGCAGCCGAGAGTAGAAGCAACCCAGTGGCCAGCGACTGCTGGGTGGAAAGGAAAACGTGAATGCACCACGGAGCAGCACTGGGCGTGAGAAGGAACAAAGCCCTGATACACGCTACAGCACGGATGACCCTGAAAACGTTATGCTGAGAAGTCAGACTCAAAGGTCACGCGTCTGGTTCTATTTGCAGGAAACGTGGAGCACGGGGAATCAGACAGCGAGCAGGCAGCGGCTGTCCGGGGACAACGGGAAAGGAGAATGGGAAGTGACGCTATCAGTGTGCGGCTGCTTCTGGGGACGGCGGAAATGTTCTTGAATTACCGAGTGGTGATGGCTGTACGACACTGTGAACATACAAAAACTCACTGAACAGCACACTTTCAAATGGCGTGTTTTATGTCACGTGAATTTTTAAAAATTTTAAGAGGGTAAATCCCTTTTATCTTGACAAAATCACTTCCCTACTTAAAAACAAGCTTGAAGGCCAGCCCTGTAATGGAAAATGTGGAGCGTGGGTTTCAGAGCCCCGCAGACAGGGACGGGCAGTACCATGCGTCTCACTGGTGTCTTACAGCATATCGTCTGCTGGCCTTTCTCTTGGACGGGGCGCAGCTGCCCTTTTCTGTAACAGGCCAGTGAGAACGGCTTCTCAGGGCACACGACTCGGTCACAACTCAACTCTGGCTGTGCCACGGACAGTCACAGACACGTGGTGGTGTGGGCGTGCTCTAAGGTGCCCGCTACGGAACCTGGACCCCAGCGGCATCTGGCCTGCAGGCCACTCGACCGGACCCTGCCCCAAAGTGCGACCCGGCCCCATGGAAGGGACCCACCCTGCTCCCACACTGAGCACACTGCGAAAACGGGCAACGGCCGTTGCCCGCCATTCTGCACTCGAGCCGCTCCTTTTCAAGCAGCTTTTCAAGCACCAGCCAACCCACCGCCTGCCCACCGGCTGTAGTTCCCTCTTCCTGCGGAGGTGCAACACCGGAACACCCCACCTGACAAGGCTCACTGAACCACACCGACTTCCAGCTGACCTTCCCGTTGGCCTCAACAGTAAGTAACCACTGAGAAGCCCTGGCGGGCTGCTCCCTTACCCCCGACCCCGGCAACACACGTACTTGTTGATCTGAGCCAAGAACATTCCCTTCAGGGCGTAAAACTCCGCTGTCATCTCTTTCGTGAAGTATTTCAAGTTTGTAGATTCTATAACTTCAAGGCCCTGTTTTAAAAAAATGTGTAGAAAAAACTCTTGAAATTTCTAGACAATATTATTATAACAACTTCATTAAAATATTTATCGAGGCAATTGAGTCCTAAAGGTCACTGACAAATATACTTCAGGTTGACAACAGATTTGCCTACCCTGCGCATTTGCTGACTAAAAGTATTTGGCTGCATCGCTAAATGCCAAATCCAGTCCTAGATACCTTAAGGGTGTTATTTTCTCCAAGCTTTATATGTTTAATCAGTTTCTAATCACTGCTTCTATTAACGTTCCTCTGAACACAGCCAAAAATCTACCTTGCAACACCTTCACATTTCCGCAGTTTTTAATCTTTTTCCTTTAATGCATTAACCAAGTATATGGTAGAACAGAGACGATAAAATGATATATTTCAAACACTCAGGGGGGCACCTTTCCCTTTCTCGTTTAGGAAGGACTGTGCCCCCACTGAGGCCAAGTCTGCAGGACTGAGGCCGAGTCTGCAGGAGGCGCTAGCTGCCCCACCCCTGCCCCGCCCCCATCATCTGAGCCAGGAGCTCCTGTGTGCACAGTGCGGCCCCCCTCCGCAGACCCAGGCACCTACCTGCATGCACTCGTTCTTCCCCATGACTCCTGCCAGCTGCAGGTAGCATTTGACCTGCTGCCGGATCTTCTGGAAGCAGTCCACAATGGGGACGGTGGGGATGGTGTGAATGCGACTCAGGATGTCCAGGGCCACGTTGACCAGCCCTTGCTTCCGGGCGATTTTCCCGTACTGGATGATTGCTGAGGCGGAGGCATGAACCCCGAGCATAGCATTGTTAGAGCTTGGGTCGTGCTGAGAACTGTTTTCATACGCAGTCACAATAGCTAGAAGGAGGAGAAATGGCTTATCGGCCAGGCCAAACGTTTTCAAAGTACTCCACAATAAGGCTTAAATAAAACGTGAACACACACACACGGCTTATGAAAATGGAAAGCTCGGTGATAAACTCTGCTTATTTTTCCTTGTATTTTATATCAAAAGGAAGCTATAAAAAGCACAAACACCGAGTTGAGTGTTAGCATCCTGGCTAACTAACCATGAAGTGTGTAGGCAGAGGGGGCCAGAAAAATGGAGGAGGCCACACTTCTTGGGGGAAGGGTGGGAGGCGTGGCTTTGAAACACAGAGCCACAACCCAGAGCTCCCGCCGCACTGGCCTGAGCCCCTGGGGCACCCAGCAATGTCTAGCCATGTTTCTGCTCTAGCTAGGAAAATTTAATAGGCAGGAAGAAATCCTTCCATCTTTCCCCACCTTCATCTTTGCCACGCCACACCACCATCCTCTCCCATATGGTAAAAGTAAAGCCAAAACAAAACGGAGACACAGAGCCAGAACAGGAAGGCATCTGGAGTACACAACAGGCGCCTGCCGGCACAGGGGGCGTACCCTGGTAATGGTGCTGCCGCCACATGAAGACGCTGCTCCAGTGGGACAGGTCGTCAGACACGATGGGCAGCCTGTTCCTCCAGGTCTTCACCACCGTCTTCATGTCGTGCAGGCTGTTGCTCCGCCCCAGGTTGGTCGGCTGCAAGCCCGCGTTTATCTGTGCAGCTTCCTGGAGCTCAATGATTTGCTGGGCGGCCTGAGAGGGACGGACATGAGAGGTTCTGCAGTGAGCCTTCTACCGAGGACCACACACGCAAGCTAGCCAGACCTGTCAGGAACCTGGTGTGCTGCAAGGATCTCCCAGTTCAATCCTGAAAGAAGAGTCTGACTCCCAGACTACCTGAGCACCCACATCTAACTTACTCTTCACCTCCAGCACCAACTCTCCCCAGCCTGTCCCCCCACCCCCAGGTTTAAAACCTCAGCTGTGGCCACTGAGACAGGAGAGGGAGTGAAGAATGGTGTGGACGCCAGAACTTGCTAACGGGCAGCCCCCCAACAACTCTTTCCCAGCCACAGCTGGCTGTCCACCGTCCGAGAAGACAGCAGCCTAGTCCTGCCCTCAGGCTTTCCTCCACCGACTTTAAAACCCCACAGCCACAACAACAATTCTAAAAGGTTCTGAGGGTCTCTCTGGGCTGGCGCAGACACTTTCAATCCCATCCCTGATGAGTCCGTCCAGTTTACTACCTTTTAGACCCCAGGCATGCTGCTGCTCCAACCTGCTGGCGCACATTCTCATGGGGAAGGCCCCGGCCACAAGTCCAAGCCCACCCCCTCCCATGGGGGCTTCTCCCTGCACGGCACTGAGTCACAGTCTCCCTCTAATCACTGTTTCATCACAGTTTGCTTCTTAGAGATTGCCATCTCCCTCCAATTGGGTGCTCCTTTCACGCAGAATCTATGTCTGAAAATTTTTTTTTAACCTCCCAAACACAGCACCTAGGTTAGTACTCAGTGTCTTGTTGTATGGTCTTAATTTTAATTGCCTACTTGAATTACCTATATTTCAAGTTTAGTTCATTACATGTACATTTCTAAAACCTTCAATCCTCCCTCCCACCCAAAGCTTACTGAAAATAGAATGGGATATTTCCTTTTTAACAGCTTTACTGAGTCATAATTAAAACATCAAACCTCCTGAAGTGTACAGTTCAATAGTTCTTATAATATTCTCCATGTCACATAACCATCAATCACCACCACCTAATTACAGAACCTGTACATCACTTCCAAGAAGTCTTGTACTCACCGGGGGCCACCCCCACTCTTCCTCCTCCAGACAGTGACAACCACGCGTGCTTCCTGTCTCTCTGGATGGGCCCATTCCGTGCATTTCACACGCATGGAATCAAACACTGTGCCCTTCTGTGTCTGGTGTCCTCACTCGGCCTATTTTCAAGGTTTACTCCAGACACGTGTTATCGGTATTTAATTCCTTTGGATTGCTGAGTGACACCCCATTTCCCGGGTGCACCACATTTTATCTCTTCATTTATCAGCTGAGGGTCATTTGGGCTACTATGAATATTACTGCTCTGAACATTTACGTGAAAGTTTTTGTGGCCATATGTTTCAATTTCTCTTAGACTTATGCCGAGGGGTAAAACTGCGAAATCACATGGTAACTCCATGTTTACCATCTTGAGAAGCCACCAGACCGCTGCCGAAGAGGCAGAACCACTCCGAGTTCCCACTGGTCACGGGCGAGGGCCAGTGGGTGTGCGGTGGCATCTCGGTGCGGTTTGGAGTCACACTCCCCCGTGACTGGAGGTGCTGAGCATCTGTTCGTGTGCTTATAGATCATTCACACACATTCTTTAGAGAAATGTTTATTCAAATCTTTTGCCCACTTTAAAACTGAATTGTTTTTCCTTGCTTACCTACAAGAGCTCTTTGCCCGTCTAGATAAAAGTCCTTCACTAGGTCTGCAGACATGCTCTCGGGTTCTGCAGGCTATCCTCCTCCTTTCTCAATGGTGTTCTTTGAAGCACAAAGTTAAATCTACTCCTAAGTGTTTTATTCCTTTTGCTCCTATTGTAAATGAATTGATTTCTTAATTTTACCAAATTTGGGCTGTTTTCACCCATTACTTCTTCAAATATCCCTCCACACCTCCACTCCCTCTGGGACCCCCACTGTGAGCACGGTGGTGCCAATGCCGGCACCTCCGAGGCCCCGCCTGCGTTCCTTCATTAGCTCTTCTTTCTGTTCTTCGGACGGGAAACCTCTGCCTTCAAGTGCACCGACTTCTGGGTCTGCTGGGTCTGCTGGGTCTGCTGGGTCTGCTGGGTTCGCTGTGGGGCATCTCCAGGGAGTTTCCACCTTCAGTCACACTCAAACTACTGTTTAAAACCATCTTTCCAGTGACACCCTCCAGCTGGGAGGGTGTCGCCCCCACCCTCCTGTGACCCTCACAGACCTTGCCTTTAGCTCCCTGGCGCCTCACTCGCCAGCACTGATTCCGAGTTTCAGGACACGAGCCCGACGACGGGCCTCCCCTCGGGGCGGCCTCTGCTGCTGGCCTTCCCCTCACGGGAGCCGCGTTCGCCTCTTCCTTCTCATGCCTCGCGTAGCTGAAGACCGGACATTCTAGATACAACAATGGGGCAACTCTGCAAATCAAATTCCTCCAATCTAGGGGTTTGTAAAGGTGTTTTCCTTCTTCTTTTTTTCAGTTGTTGCTATTTACTTAGTGACTTTCTGGAACTAATCCTATAATGTACGTGTTATTTGTAGAACGTAACCACTGAAGTTGCTGCTCAGCTGGGTGGTCAGCTAATAATCAGTCAGAGGTTTCCTTCAAGACCTGAAACAAGACCGCCAGCCACTGCGGAGGGGCCATGGGTGCCTGCTGCGCACACTTTCCGAGTGTGACCAGGCAGTTTTTCAACTCAGCCTCTGCCT
Source organism: Tonatia bakeri (assembly GCA_004024845.1). Lineage (NCBI taxonomy): Eukaryota > Metazoa > Chordata > Mammalia > Chiroptera > Phyllostomidae > Tonatia > Tonatia bakeri. Next base: position 31,673 of record PVIA01004953.1, read on the forward strand.
TTACTTCCTGCTGGTCCAGTGCCTCGAGGTCAGCCAGTGGCGCAAGCTCAGGGTCTTCTCAAGTCTCCTGAGCGTGTGCATGGATCCATGACCCTGCCAGGTCTCTAGGACACACAGAGTTTTCCAACATCTCCGTGGACACCTATTCCCTAACCTTCCCTTCACTCAACCAGTCTCTTCCGTGCCCCAGCGGGGACTGCCACACCAGGCAGCTGTGATGTCAAACAACTGCCACCGGCTGTTTTTGACAAAGGCCCCCAAGAATGACTTTCCTCACTGAGTGGGCTCTAAGTCAGGTCAAACAGAAAGCAACCTGTGAACAGGACTTTTCTAGGGAGCTGTGATGCTGGTCATATGGCGCCAGATCTCCGGGGCTGGGGTTTTGGTTTGTCTGTTTTTGTTTGAGTCTCTAAGTCTGTTCTAGCCTCCACTGGTGGTGGGCAGGCCACTGGCCGCACAGCTCCTGCAGCTGGAGGGTGCAGGGCTCATCCACCGCCGCTGCAGAGACGGGGAGAAGAGCGGGGGTAGGACAACTGAACACGACGAAGCTCACTGTTCTTTCTACAACACATCTGTTTTGTCCAGTGCTCCTTCGATCCTGCAAGTCTGTATTCAATTTCCAGAATCCTGAACGCTGCCTGGACAATTTTCCCAGTGTAGTCGCTGCTTTTATGAAGAACTTCAGAGGCCCTTGTTCTGCTATGGCACATTATCTGCCCGAACATCACGGTATTCAAGTCGCTCTCTCCAAAACAACCCTCAGACTCTGCTGCTTCCGCCTCAGTGGCTGACCCAGGAACCCAGACTGGGGTTTTCAGGACGCCAGAGCAACGGGCTGGCCACCGGCATCTCTGTCAAAGCCTGAGGTCTAAAATCAGCACGACGGGGATGTTACTGTACAAAAGCACCAAGACCTTTCCCTTCACTTTTTTTTTTTTTTTTGGTGATAGTTGGAGGAGGAAGGGGAAGAATCACAAGCCACAGTTCCAAATAATGTGTTTTGGGCAAAAGGTGCTTATTTGGTTTGATTTATTCAAAATAAGCACTCCTCTGATTCATTCTCTTCACCCTTCTTGTCTCAAACTATGTATAAGTGTGGCCCTCTATGTAAGAATAGCTATCGAAACGATCAAACTGAAATGTTAAATGGTTCCCTAAAATCATTCGCATGGACAGTCTTTGTTTTCTCTAAGATTTCTCAGCTATGCTAGCTGACAGTTCTGTTGGTGGTAGAAATCATCTTTTGTAGTCAGACATGTGACTAAGCTAATCAGCAAATATTTATCAAGCATCAACCACGAGTGAAGCAGTGGATGAGAAACAAAACTACCTCTCATCTCACCTCCAAAGTACTTGAATCTGGACTATCTGAAATACTGCATTTGAAACACTATGCTTTAAATATGTAACTCCCAATCATTTCTCCTTAGTTACTCACAATTGTGTTATTCACAACACGTAATAATTCATAATATACTTTAAGAGCAAAACATAATAGATACAAAAAATATCAAAACAAAACAAGTCCTTGTTTTCAATGAACTATTTCACTTTGCAGAAGACAGAAAATTCTAAGTACATTAGGAAACAACTATACTATGATAAAAATCAACATACCAATCTAGTCTCAAAACTACTCTTTCCAAAGAAAGTGTGACCATTCTGCACTACGGCTGCAGCATCAGCCCGCAGCCTCACCCCGGCACAGGGGAGCTGCTCAGCCCCAGGGTGTGTGCACGCGTGCACACCAGACTGGGAAGAAGTGTGTTCTGCGGAGCGGAGCGGCACGTGGCGGGGTAGGGGTGGGGTCGAGCACTTGCAGGAGGGCTCGTGTGCTGGAACAAGTGGCCAGGAACAGTGAAGACCACACACAGAGGAAGGGCCAAGGCACAACCTGTTTAACTCTGAGAGTTTCAGGGGACAAGAGACCTTTCTGAATTGAATAATGGCATCACATGGGTGGTGGCAGAGTGTCACTAAAGAAAATTCCTCAAGCAAAAATGCGCATCATCAGAACCACTCTTAAGGATGCCTTCTATCACTTAATCCCACTGAAGCTCCAAAAACGAGAAGCAACGTTTCAGCCCTCTGTGAGCTCACTCGGGCCCCTTCCCGGAGGACAAGCTGCCTGGGAAAGGACGAGATCAGTGGGAGGAGCTTCCTCCCGGCCGTGTTGCTGAGCTTGCAGACCCTCGACGGGCCCAGAGGCCTTCTGCGGTGACAGGCCCCCGAGGCCGCCCCCAGTGCGCCGCACCCACCTGGAGAAGCGGAGTATGCACGTGGGACACCACGTGGGGCAGCCTCCGCCACTCGCGGATGGCCAGGCCGCTGGCCATCTCCACCAGGCGCTCGATGAAACTGAGCTGCTGCTCCTCGGGGTGGCAGATGGCCAGGTACCCTCGGTACATGTTGACCTTCCAGGCCATCTCCTTGGGACAGCTGACTTCCACCTGGAAGGGAAAGACACAGGAAGCGGTGGGTACTCCTCTCAGCACAGTCGAAAAATCAATTTCTTTGTAGTCGACTGTGCAAAGCAATAAGCAGAAATTAAGCATCAACACATTTATTTTCTTTAGAGAAGTAATATGTTTAGAGTGCTTTTTCTGGATACCCTCCTTTTCTGAATACCGGCCAGTAGCTGATCTCTCCAGACATGAAGCCATGCCACAGGCCCCTTGCTTCAAGGTATCAGCAGTTCCAAAAACGGGCAAAGTGCTGTGACAAGCCAGACTAAGACCATCACTAGGCTACAAATCCAGCTAGCGAAGTTTTTTTTAAGGTTGTATTTATTTATTTTTATAGAGACGGGAAGGGAGAAAGAGAAAGAGAAACACAGACGTATGAGACACACATCAATGGGCTGCCTCTCACATGCCCCCAGCTGATGACCTGGCCCAAAGCCCAGGCATGTGCCCCTACTGGGAGCTGATTCAGCAGTTTTTGGGATTATGCCCAAGCAACCAAGACACACTGGTCAGGGCCAGCAAGCAAAGTTTTAAAGTATTCAATATATATTCATCTTGACTCTGATAAATATCAACAAAATTATGGATTGTTTCCAATTCCATTGTTATTCTGGGAAATTAACTTGTTTCACATCATACAAGGAAGCAGAGGGCAGTGATTCAGGCTTATAAGAATATGAGTGAACATTAATAAACTGTACTGTGATTTAAAAGCCACATTTAATTACCTGTCATGCAATTTCCACTATACTCCTTATATCTTGCTTAGCAGTTCCATTATGAAGTAGACTCAGCATGGAGCCGTCGCCCCCCACCCCTCCCGTGACCCTAACCCCTGACCCTGCACACACATCTGCAGATGGGGAAAGGCTCCCTCGCGTCCCTGCCAGCCGCATGCTTGCTCACTGCCTGCCAGAGAAAGCATCAGAACTCATTGCACGCAGGTCAGCACGCTCTCACACAGCACTGAAGTGATTAAAAATTTAAATCTCTTAAGAAATAATCTCGCTGTGTATATGAAGATGAAAGGATCTCTCTGTTGAAGAAACTGCACAGAACTTGCTATAACAAGATCAACACTCACTCACTCTGAAGGACCTTTGAGAAGCAACAATAAAAATCATACACATTTTGGTGCCTCAATGCCAGCTGCCCACACTATGGAGGTAGTGATGGTAATGACAATGCGGTCTGTCGGGCACCTGACACCTTGGCTTATGTGGACATCTCACTCTTTCGAAGAACATGCACGTTCTCGGCCGCTCGGAGACCTCACCAGCCTAGTGATGGCAGAATTCAGGAGGGCAAACTTTTGAGAACACCTGCTTCCACAGGACCCTCTCAACCATGCCTGGCTCCCATTTTCTGGACGTAAACCCCATTTAACACAGACGTTTGTCGATTACAACTCCTACCTACTCAGAGCAAAGGCACCTCTTTAATGTCTCCCCCCCGGAAAAAAGTGCCCCATCTATTCAATCATACCGAGAGGTGGGCGACTGCGAGCAGCACAATAACCACAATGCACAGAAATAAAAAAGTAACTTGAGTTTCTTCTTCTGAATACTGGCAAATAAGTAAATCGTTTACTCCTACAAAGGCCATCTGAAATTAATTTACTAAAAATTACTCAGAATGTCTGCACGTACTGAACTTTTTTCTAATCAGTAAGTACCTTACAACTTTTTGAAAATAATCAAGACTTTGTGGGAATTCATTCAAGAAATTCATTTTGCCAGACCCGACAGGATGGTACAGCACATACCCAGCAGGAAATCTTGGAAAGAAGATTTAAAAAGGTAGAGCAAGCTATAAACATTATTCAGCAAAATTTTTTATCAAAGTAAGAAAAAGTAACCAACTGCAAATGCACTCTGTCAGAGAGACACACAGACACATCTTTACAAGCGACCGACTACTTCTGAGTAGCTCAAGCTCCCTGCGTCAGTTCTTCACTCTTTCGCATGTGCTGAAAGAACGCCAGTAATCAACTGAACGCTGGAACCACAGCAGAGCCTTACATCGGAGGTTCGTCTTTTCAAAGAAAGGGGCCTGCGATCTCCACGTGCTTTTGCAGCCTCCACACCAAGGAAAGGAAACCGCCGGCAGGAAGGCAAGCAAGCCCACGCTGGGGGCAGGGGCGGAGGACGCGATGACCGCCGTTCCTTCCCGAGAACCATGCTCACATGACCACCACCCAGAGAAGCTGACACTGGATGGCGACAGCAGCAGGGCCAGGCCGAGGGAGCATAGGACAGCCGGGAGGAAACAAGGCGCGACACGGGTGGCTGCCTCCAAAGTCCGGACTGGGCGGTGAGAGCCCTACACCGTGGGGTCGGGCGGCAGATCGGACACCGCACCGCGCTGTCCAGCACTGCTGGCGCTCCGACAGGAGCTCTCTGCGGGCGGAAGGGAACTGGACTGGTGTGCATGCTCTCCCGTCGTGCACCGAACCCCTCTGGGTGGTGGTGAATTTTTAAAATGTGGAGCTCAACCAAGTTAATGACAACTTCACTCCCGTGATGCCACCAGCGCTCCCGACACAAAACGTGCTGAGTGCGATACCGGTTGCCACATCACACGGGCACTGGCAGCAGCGCACCCGCCAGCCCCTGCAGTCACATCAGTCACCTCCACTGCGCTCACATTTGGCCGTGCTTCCATCGACCAAAGCCACCAGCAGAACTGACTCTGTTCCTCCACGTTTCTTCTCCAGGTTCTGCTACTCATTTGTGTGCTCAGAGTCCAAGGTCTCCACACCTGATACTTAGTGTAACTGAATGTAAACGCACACTTAATTTACAGCTCAATTCAAATTCAGGAACGGTGTTGCAGATGACCAAAAAGCATTCCTGCTTCCCAAGAACTATCTTCACCTGCCCACATGCCCAGGCTGTTCTCAGTAAAGAGCAACCTCCAGAGACTCGTGACTTTGGCAAAAGGCACGTACACAGCAGTGGGAACGTGGCCTGACAGTGGACGGCTCAGCAAGGAGGGGAGAGAGGTCTCACCTGCACCAGTGCCTCCTTCATGGCGGTCCAGTTCGACACCCGCCAAGCACACTCCAGCACGAGGTATGGGTTGATGTGCCCCTTGGACTGGCCGTACTCCGTCAGGGCCTCCCACTGGTTCAGCTCCTTGGAGCACCTGCAGGCCAGAGAGCCGGCGGGTCAGTTCCCACGAAGCCAGAAAGCACAGGGGCAGGTGCTCACTTCCACCCCACACAGGAAGACCGACGTCCTTCCCCCAGAGAAGGGCGGGCTTCTCTGGGGTGCCGGCCTGCTCGCCTGCAAGTCCCAGCCGCCCTCCAGAAGGAGCCACTCCCTGGAACACCTCGAACCGCCCACTGCTCAGTGGGGCGCCCCCAGTGCTAGAGCAGGAGGGACACAGGATCTGATTCCTCCAGCAGGCATTTGTAATTACTCAAAACCTTAAAACTGTTCACAGGTTTTTGTTTGTTCTTTTCTGTGTGGGGCCGTAAAGACAGCAGCAAAGTTCCTTGTTACGAACACTCGTCACAAGAACATTCCAGAAGTCTGCCATGGGTTCCCGTAACTGGCTCACCGAATCCAGTGGTCCTCCCAAAGCTGGTACTCGGGGAAGATCGCAGGGGATGCATTGCTCCTCTCGTGTTCTTTTTTGGCTTTATCCATGGCTTTTTCATAGGACTCTTGTGCCTACAAGGGTGAACACTGCTTTCAAACTGCTGTTTAACTAGAAAAGTGTCCATAACTGTTGCTCAACGACCTAGGGCGAGTTGGGTCGTAAACCCAGGAGCGCCTCACACCCTTCCCTGCAGTCACATGCCCCCAGAGTCCCCTGTTCCCGCAGCAGAGAGGGAAGGAGACCCAAGGAGCGCCACTCCCCACGCAGAGCACAGGAGTGGGGGGCTGCCTGGCCCCGGGTTTGGCGACCAGAGCAGAGGCACAGCGTGTGCCTGTGTTTCTGTGGCTCGGTATCCTAAACAGGGCGAAGAGCAGGACCGTGCCACACCGAAAGGACAAGCACAGAGACTAAATCTCAACACGAAACGCCGTCCACCTTCCACTTCCAACAGGACCAACGAGCGCAGGTGGACGCCATCCACGTTCGCTTCTAGCGGCGAAGGGTTTTGGGCTGAGCGTTAAAAATGTGTTGTGTGTGTTTCTCTGAAACTAATCTTCAAAGGACTTTTCATGTGCAGGACAAACCCTTCAAGTGAAACAGGAAACTCCCCCGAGGACATGACAAGCCCTGACACCGTGCTGTCACCCAGCCTGAGGCCCGTCCACCCCACCCGCCAGCGCTACCTGCTCGAAGAACCCGTGCTGCTCGTAGGCGATAGCGGTCGCCGTCTCCGAGTACTTGCAGCGCTTCTGCCACAAGCCGGCCCACATGTCCTCCTCTTGCAGCAGGGAGTACAGCTCTGCCAGCGAGTCCAGTACCTCCTGAAACACAGGGCGCGGCTCCTGAGGACTGCGGCAGGCACTTTTCCCAGGAAGACCACCTCACCGTGCCCGGAGTTAGAACCGGCTACCGGGGGGCGTCTGGACTATGGAGACGGGCGTCACCGGCAAGGACGGCGCAGGTAACACACGGCGAGAGCTCACCTGCTGGGGCGGCGTTATGCTTTCCTGCTCATAAAATTCCGTGGTTTGCTTCGGCTTAATCTGCAGGCTCAGACCTTTCTCAAAGGCCTGGTGCTCCAGCATCAGTGTGGAGCGGAGCCAAAGGTTGTGGGTCTTCCCCAGGTACTTCAGCACGCAGGGCCGGATGGGGATGGGCGGGACGCACTGCGACATGGCCTCCACAAAGCAGTTCAGTGCGCTGGGCTGGCAGTCCCGCTGCACCTGGTGGCTGCCACTGCACAGGAACGGGCTGATCTCGCCAGCGAGAGCCTGAAACCAAAGACTGTGTTCATTCAGGCCTTCATTCCAAATCAACACGTCTTTACTCTCTCATCCAGCATCTGCCAATATTTCTGCTAATTCGCTCTTAGATAATAGTAGTTTCCTCATCCTTAGGAACTTAATCAAAATTATTTCGCCATAAACACTTACCAAAAGCTAAAGCAGCCCTAGCTGGTATGGCTCAGTGGACTGAGTGCCAGCCTATGAACCAAAAGGTCACCAGTTCGATCCCCAGTCAGGGCACATGCGTGGGCTGCGGCCAGGTCCCTGGCTGGGTGCACCTGAGAGGCAGCCAATCAGTGTGCCTCTCACACGCAGATGCTTCTCTCCCTGTCATTCTCCCTCCCTTCCCCTCCTTCTAAAAGTAAATAAATAAAACCTTAAAAAAAAGCTGAAGCAGCATCTTCTAGAACAGAATCTTAAAAATATACTCACATGCTGCTGTCTATCAGACAGAATTTTCCAGAGTCTGGGGAAAAGCTGCACCCAGGTCCTCTCTGCCAGGGTGGTGGAGATGTGACACAGCTGGACAAAGGCACTGAGCAGTGCCCCTGTCTAGAGAGAGAAACAGGGTTAGAGTCGCCGGGCCTGGGCTGGCAGACATCCCGCCCCGGAGCTGCCAGATGTGCTCCACTTTCAAACTCCGACAACCTGAGCAAGCATCACGGCCGAGTGAAAACAGATTCTGGGCACCAGAAACCAACCCATACTGGGCTTGGCAGCCAAGCATGGGCATGGTGAAGGACTCAGCAGTGACACACCTGTGTCTTTAACTCCAAGGGCATCCACACAGGCCAGTGCTGAAAATACACTGAAGAGATGCACAGGTGCCACTGAGCAGAGGCCACCGACAATAGGAAAGGGGAAAGGCACACGTATGGGAGGTAAGCCATCTGCCAGCAGGCACAACTCGAGCAAATCGAGAACCGTGCAGACGAGACAGGAACACTGGCCAGCGCAGAAGGACATGCCCCATGAAAGCGGTCGGAGTTGGAACCCGAGGGACTGAAGAGCTGTCAAATCCACCCACGCATCTGCTTTTGTCCACGGCTTTGTGGGTTTTGGAAATCTGCACCAGCTGACAGTCCTTCTTGCCAATAGCCGGGCTCCTGGCCTGCCTGAAGCCCACAGGGCCCGCCTAGCTCCTCACACAGACAGAATCACCGGCTCCTCTGTAGTGCTCCCCAAAAGTACTCGGTGTGCGGAGCCACGAGCAACCGAGGCGTCCCCTGAACAAGGGCGTGCCTGGCACTGACCCGAGAGCGGGAAGCCAGAGACTGGCCCACGTCTCAGAACAGATGCCCTTGCAGGCCCCACTCCCCAAAGGGAACCTGCCTCACCACGTGGCTGCCATTCCCTCCTTTTCTACGGCACTTGGAAAGAAAGCCAGAGATGTCTCGTCGTATTTATTTAGTGAACAATTTTACCATTCCTGCCAAGGTACAGTAATAGGGAACCAACCCCCTTTTCTCATTTTCTCCCGTGAGACAACGTAACTCCTCCCCGAGTCTACACAAAACATCCACTTCCGAGTCGCACGGAACTTAACAACGGTTTCCCCTGAAAAAAGAAAGAGGGTGTAACTCGTGACACAAAAACCCTTCAACTGCTGCGGAGGAAGTCCTGACCGCGGACGTTTCCGTCCAGGGGCCGAGGCCCGGGGCGCGCACGTACCTTCACCTCCCGGAGGGTGTCAAGGAACTTGTCGTGCCGGTTGGTCAGCATGTGCAGCTGGTTGCCGATGTCCTTCTCAGAGAGCTCCTTGGTCTTGGGCGTGCTGGTCTGGTCACCGGGGGCCAGCTCGATGTCGATCTCCACGTCCTGACAAACAACACGCGCATGCATGAGCAAAACCCCGAAGTCAAACACTTAAAACCCAACAAACGGAACTCTTACGAACTTCTTACTATACTTTTGCCAAGCAAAATTTAGTTAACTTCCAGAAGTTTGTAATTGTTAAAATGTTTATAAATCCTAAAACAAACAACAGAGCCACTTGACCAGACCTATCTCCTCCTCTTTGTTCTGAGGACCTTGAGTTGCTCTCACACCCGGGGTGTGGAAAGCACAATGAAGTGCTAACGACGAACTAAGGAGGGTTGTCAGGGACCATGCACAGCCCCTCTTCCCTCAGAACGAGTGGCGCCGCCTCGCTGACCAGTCCCCCAGAGTGAGGGCGGTGTCAGGGCCACCCACTGAGGGCACAATGGTTCACCCAGCCTGTCCCCAAACTGTCTGAGGCCTCTGGAAGTCACAGTCAAAACTCAATCACCAAATGAGCCTCTAGAACCTGGAGGAGTGTCACACTCATTTTCATCGGGGGCCACGTCAGCCATGAAGTTGTCTTCAAAGGGCAGAATGCAATTTTAGGACCGTATAAACGTAACTACTCCTTTACTAGGGGCAAGGAGCTTGGTGCTGCTGCTGGATAAAACAAGGTGGAGGCCGGATTCGGCACGCAGGCCTTGTGTTTGCCATCTGTGCTCTAGGTCCAGGTGCCAGCCATCTGGCACATGCCCTGGACCACTCAGAGTAACCACTTCAAAGTTCAAGATTTACTTTGCAGACAAGGATACAGACAGAAAAGAAGGTCCTATCACCAGAATGCCCTAGCATTTAGCAATGTAGTAAAAGAAAAATTTTAATTCTCACTTGTGAATAAAACGAGTCCATATCTCACATACAGGAGAGGGAATAAACGATCCCTTTTAGGACAGAAAAGGCGCATCCTCCTTCAAAACTGGGTGCCTATCACCTAAAGCCCACCATCCAGAGGGACAGGGCCCCAGAGGCAACAACCTCAGGGCAACACAGTTGAAAGGTCTGTGCTGTGAGTGGGGTCAGCCCCTCCACTGTGCAGCGCTGAGTGCCAGCACCACCAAGGTGGCTGCCTGCTGGCCAGCCCTTGGCTCCCCGGCCGAGCCTGCTGGGACTAGGGAGAGGAGTGGGAGGTTCGCAGCGGAGGCTGCTGGCAGAACCAGCTCCTTGAGGGCAGGTGTCCCTCCCCGGAGCAGTGGCTTCTACTACAACTGGGGCTACTTGTCTCTCAGAGAACAATCACCGAGCAGTGAAATACCCTGTTCTAAGCACCACTTGCTCACAGTATAGTGCTCTCTGTCAAAACTGAATGGTAGGGCCCTAACTGGTGTGGCTCAGTGGGTTGAGGGTCATCCCACAAACTGAAAAGGTCACTGGTTCCATTCCCCATTCACGTGCACATGCCTGGGTTGCGGGCCAGGTGCCCAGTTGGGGCATGCGAGACACATCCATACACCGATGTTTCTCTCCCTTTCTCTCTCCCTCTTCCTCTCTCTCCTGGGGGGCAGGGGGGGGGAGAGGGAGGGATGAAGGGAGGGAGGGGAGGGAGGGAGGGAGGGAGGGAGAGAACGTGAATGGCCCTTGAGGGTGCAATGCAAAGTGGAATAGTCAGAGAGCAGACTGGTGGCTCCCAGAGGCGGGGGCAGGAGTGGGGGTGGAGTGGGGGTCGGGGGTGAAGTGGGTGAAAGGGGCAGAAGCACAAACGTCCAGTGCGTCACAGGGACGTATGAGCAGCACAGTGGCTACAGTCAGCAATGCCACACTGCGCACGCTGAGTCTCCACGAGAGCAGTCCTTGAAAGTCCCCGGCACAAGAAAAAGCACAGCACAGCACCAGCACAGCAGGTGCCGGCCCAGACCCGCTGTGGCCGCCTCACGACACACACACTCAAACCGCTGCGCGGCGCACCCAAGAGCAACGTGACGCCGTGTGCCAGCGCCGGCTCCGAGAACACCTGGCTGAGTGCAAGTGCCCCACTCCGGGCTCTCAGGTGCACGCCGATGTCAACGCACTGCCCGTGCCTGAGACAGAGGTCTGAGGCGGACATGAGGCCGGAGAGAGAGGTGCCGCGCAGACGCTACCTCCTCTTTGGACTCGCTGTTCTCTCGCTCCCGTGGCTCCTGCTTCACGTGGGTGACCATGGCGAAGGCCGCGCGGTCGTGGCTGTCTGCCAGGTTGATGACGTTGGTGATGGACGGGAGCATGGCTCCGTGGCAGCTGGTGCCAATGGGAGTGCTCTTCTCACACACGGCCAAGAGGAGCTGGAGGGTGGGGACACGAACACAAGCCTTGCACACACGCCTTGCAAATGGACGTGTGCAACCAGTCACCTGGTCACCTCGACAGGTGAGCCCGTTCTGACGGCTCCTGAGCCCACGACTCTACTCCTCACCTCACTTCACCCGGCCTGGACAGAGAGTCGGGACCTCTGCACACGGCCCTCAGCGGCCTGTCTGGCTCAGCATCTCGGCTCAGTTCAGCGTCTCTCTACCAGCCAGGCTTGCTCTCCTGGTCTCTTAGATAAGACAGCTTTCTCTGCTTCACCTGCCCACCTTCTCCTCTCGTCACTCATCACCCCGAGTACGTAGGAAGCCGTACCCTCCTGCCTGGACGCCCAGCGCCGACTCCTCCCAACGCACTCTTCCTCCACACCACTGACCCAGGCCCCCTCCCTCCACCCTCCAGTGGCTCCACAGCCCTCAGGAGACAGTGCCAGCTCCTCCCAGCATGGCTCACGAGACCTCCGTAAGGCAACACCCCCGCCTGCCCATAACACTTCTGAGACTGTCCCTCCCACCCCAACCTACTCCCCACCCACCCCAGCTCACACTGCCCCCAGTCAAGCCACCCCCGCATGCTCTTAGCAAACATTTACTGAGCACCCACTGGGTGTGAGGACCTGAAGACTCACGTGTCCACTTCACTGAGATGGTGCCCCCACCCTCGTGACGCTGGAGTGTCGGAAGGACAAGACCAACCTCGACACGTAAAGAGACACGTACTTGTGACAGCAGCCAACGAACAGCGGACGGACAGAAAAGGGGGCGCCCACTTCAGCTTCGGTGTCCCCCACCAGAGAGGGAGAGCTGTGCGCAGCCTACCTCGATGCACTGCTTGATCCAGAAATGGCTGCCCATGGCCTCCCAGTTCTGGGAGCAGGTCACGTAGAGCAGGCGCTCGTAGACCCGGCGTTTCATGGAGTTGTCAAACACCTCGAAGAACTTCGCCCTGATGAGCGGCTGGGCACAACGCAGCCCAGAGAGAAAGGCAGGCTCGAGCTTTGCCGTCAGCTCGCTGCCACACAGGGTCTCGTCCCTGCAACCGAAGGAGGGACACCACGATGAAAGAGCTGCACCCAGATGCGGGCTCCTCACCCGTAAGCAAACAAGCACAGGACATGTGGGTGCCACTCCTGAAACAGCCTGGGGAAACCAAGCACGCGTTACAGAGCACCACAGGCCGACGCAGCACGTGCACACAGCGTCCAGGAACGACACCGGAACATGTCACATGACCCAGAATGTAAATGAATGTGTAACTCAGGTATAACAAAAAAACTAATGTCACATAACATTGGTTAGTCAGAGAACACATTATGGACTGACAGTTGAACTACACAATAACTGCTGTAATTACCTGTAGACATAGTTAACGAGGTCTAAGAACTGTGCATTTAATTCTAGGTCGTCTGGAAAACGCTTTTCTATATAGGTCATCATCTTCACAAGCAAAATGGACTTCTCCCGGAGTGTAGGTGTCTGTATGAGTTTTCAAAACAAAAGGTCGATTACTTCTGTCTGAAAGAAGGCATTTCCCAAAGTGCCTGTTCTGCTACATTTTAAACTCCTACAATGCAGTCAAGTAAAATTAAGTGGTTGTTTATAAATGAAAGAAAAAGAAAAAGAGAGAAAATCAAAAACGGCCCTGGTTATCTCTGGACACTTAAGACAGACCCCAGCATAACTGTGCTGGGAGCTACAACTCATTTTAGAGAGAAAGTAACTAAATTATAAAACAAATTAGGGGCTTGCAAGCATCTTATTATATTGAATCATAGTCCCTCCTGTTTTCCTTGCCTTACCTTCACCACCATAAAAAACTAAAAAAAGCTTAACATTTTAACAAGTAAAACCACATTAAGGTGAGTGACCAATTGTCTCAACTTTCTATTTCAAATCCGTTAAGTGAGAAAAATCCACCTAAACAAAAAGATACTGTGAATGCAAACACAGGAGTAAATAAGTATTTTGCTGGACTGGAAACTTCCAGAAGAAGAGCTGAGAAAGCGAGGCCAGAATTTTCTTTAACCTGCAAAGGAAGGCCACCAGGCCAACGTGCAGCCCCCCGTCCCAGCTCACCTGATTGGCTGCCATTGGGGAGTTATTTTTGACCCATTCTTCCACAATCTTAACCACGGCCCGGAGGATCTTGGCATCGGGTGACTTTTCAATGAGGGAGGTCAGGATGGCCTGAATGAAGTTCTTCCTCATCTCCATGCTCATCACCGCCAGGCGTGTTTTCACCAGCTCCAGACTCAGCATCACCAGCTCACTAGTTCCTGCTCAGGCCAAGACAGAACACAGCTCAACGATTTCTACAAACATACGTCAACAGGCAACCACTTTGTACTATGTGGCATGTTGACTCTGCCATTTTCCCAAAAATGTTTTCTCCAGCCACGTCACTTCTTGCTATTCTACAACCTTGCAAGGGTGGCCCTGAAAGGGGCTCCCCAGGGGAGGAGACGACGGGGCTGCAGGCACCAGTGCGGGACTCTGGGGCACAGCCACGTCCTGAAGTCACATCCATGGCACTGTGTTCCAAGGCGCACTGAGCAGTGGGCCGCCCCCAACCCCCCTCCGCCCCCCGCACGATGCATCTCCCAGGCTCCTGGGGCCCACCCCTCAGGTCCGCGACTTGCGACCTGAATCTTCGTCAGACGTGACCACTGCCTGGGCGACCTCCACGTTACAGTGAAACTGTCAGTTAAACAGCTCTCATCTAGGGCTGTGTGCTCCACACAAATGTCCGATTGTTCCTGTCTTCATTCTCCCAGCCACAAATGTGAAGACCAACTCTTTCTAAAAAGGAGTCTCACTCTGGTTTGAAACGGGCCACTCAGACCCTTTGTTACCGCAGCTGACAGTGAACCGCACACGAACAGCAGACATCAGTGTTCCCGCCTGAGTCCAGCCACAAGTGCAGCTGTCCAGGAGCACACCGAGTCTGGGGGGAAACTTGAGGACCAGGGCAAGTCTGTCACCTGAGGTTGCTTCTGTGCTGCCCGAGGCTGCCTGGGGGTTGAGGTGCTCCCGCACCATCTTCTGCAGGGAGCGCATGAAGACGGAGATCAGCCTGTCGATGTAGCTCGGGTTGTTGCTGCAGGCCGACTTCAGGATCATGAGGGTCCCTAGGGGCAGGAAGTGCCAGCTGTCTTTTAGAAAGGTCTCGAAAATGGAGTAACTGACAAAAAGCAGGCCAATTAAAACATTTCAGTGCGCTAAATACAAACACGCTGTTTCCAACACGCGTCTGCACTAATCCCCAGTGTCAACAGTTCAAGCTTCTGTGCGGTAGAGACCACATTCTGAAGCACTGCATGTGCGCCTGAGCGCCATCTTCAGGCAGGAAAACTGACTCCTGCGTTTCAGCAGACACACTGCTGCCTTCAGTTCTGCATTTCATCTCTGTGGTGCGTATGGCAAACCACCCAAAGTAAAACTTTTGTCCCAAGCCATGTTTGGGGTGGAGGAAGGATAGTTTTTATCTAGACTGTCTGGGCATGACCAATGTTTTAAAACTAAGTTTGCGCCCTGGCTGGTGTGGCTCGGTGGATTAAGCGCTGGCTGTGAGGGAAAGGGCTGCCAGTTTGACTCCCAGTCAGGGCACATGCCTAGGTTGCAGGCCAGGGCCCCAGTAGGGGGTCCGAGGGAGGCAACCACACATTGATGTTTCTCTCCCTCTCTTTCGCCCTTCCTTCCCCCTCTCTAAAAATAAACACAATCTTTAAAAAAAAAAACAACTAAATTTGCACCAAACTCTGAAAAACTGCACAACGAACATCAGAACATGAAACCTGAGTACATGAAAAAATTGTATCTTTCATAACTCGCATTTTTATAAACATCTTGACCTTGACCTACAGATGTTTTATAAACATCCTGACCTTGACCTACAAAATTTTAATTTTGTATTCACAGTTCACATCATAGGAAAATAAAATGCTATTGATTTGCCACTTGCAGGTACAATCACCGCAGATTTGGACAATTTCAGGCTTGCTTTGTTGAAAGGCTGGCTCCCAGTCTGGCGGTAAATGCACGACAATCTGAGTCTGCAACAGGGAACCCATGACGCTGCAGAGTGACGACGACAAATGCAGGGAGAGTGTTCTGGCTGCCGTGCTCGCCTCTCCTGAGCAGCCACCAGTAATGGCACCATGGGTCTAGCAGAGTGGCCAACTCGACCGACCTGCTCGCCCTGGCCCACTGCTCCCCCCACGCCGAGGGAGGGGGCAGGGCCAGCAGTGGTAAGCTCTTCCCACAGAGAGTCCTCTGGAGACATATTTAGTGAGATGCTCACGCTGCACTGCCGTGGAAGCCAGGATGCAAGGCTGGACCTGCAGTGTGAACACTGGATAAAAAGGAGAAAGTGACACACTCACCAAAGAGCTGGGAGGGATTTGCGCTGGTGGCCTTCTCATAGTTGGTGAGCCCTTCGTAGATGACCTTCCCGACGGCCGCGTAGAGGCACTCCAGCTCCTCGTACTTGGAGGCCACACTGGAGGTGCCTGAAACAGAAGTGAGAGCTGGGCTCTGCGGCTCGCACTCTCGGGCCTGCTCAGCCCCGGACGGCGCCTCTGCTCCACTGCAGGGCTGAGCTTCAGCTGTTCCCGGGCCTGTGCCGGCTGGGCTGAGCGCTCCTCCCCCACTGGTGACTGCACTGAGTAAGTGGCAAACTTTTGTCACACCTGAACTCACCCGAAATATGCTCACAATGTTTATCTCATCAACTGTTCGACACCTGACAAATACTTTCACCTGATGCCCCTCTGATGCCTGAAGGAAACAGCAGCACTCAGCGGAGGAGCAACTGCATTTCCAGAGCAGACGACAGACAGACAGACAGACCGACTGCCATGACTACTGCCATTAGGTCTTACGTATTTCAAAGGTTGCCAGTAAGAAGACGAGCGAGGGAACAGAACGCTGCATGTGGCACCTGGAGGAAGAGCTCTCCCCAGGCACAGCTCTGTGCCCGCCCACCTACGCGAAGGAAGGGCACCGACGGCAAAGGCCCGTACTTGGCTCCGTCGGGAAGATGCTCATCAGGCGCGAGAGGAGGCTGTGCACTGCTCGTAGGACTTTGGTGTTCCCGCACGTCATGCAGGCAGCAATCCCGCGCTGCAGCGGCTTAAAGCTGCTGAGGATGGCCGGAGACTGGAGCACGGTGAGCAGGAAACTCAGCACCTCCAACCCTGTGCAAATGTTCCCGTAGTTCACCTGGTTGGGCTGCTCCTGGAACACAGAACACGGCCGCACAGATATGAGACAGGTGCTCCGGCGCAGGGACAGCCATCAGCCAAGAGGGAGAACGACGTGCTCCTCGGGAGTCAGAAATGGAGGGAAAATCACTGGAGGATAAACACAACACACAAAAAAACGTGCGGCCACTATGTCTTACTAACACCATGAGATTTCATGTCTCTTTTAGTAAAATCTGCTTTAAATACGTAGTCAGACCTTTCTAAAAAGCTCATGAAAAATACTCAACATTCAATGTTAAAATTCTGAAAATCACTAAACTCTGGTCTAAAAAGGCAATTACCACAGTGCAGTTCGCTTGTCCCTCCACCTTTTCACTTGTTTTCAGAGAGAGGGGAAGGGAAGGAGAAAGAGAGAGAGGGAGAGAAACATCAGTGTGTAGCTGCTTCTCGTGCGCCCCCCACTGGTGACCTGGCCCACAAACAGGCACATGCCCTGACTGGGAATCGAACCGGCGACCCGTTGGTTCGCAGCCCATGCTCATCCACTGTGCTACACCAGCCAGGATCCTTCCACCTTTTTAGTTAAAATACAAATATTCTTCCAAAAGGAAGTATCAATAAAACTCTGTATCATGAAATCAATATAACAGATGATGTCAGAATTTAAAAAAAAATAAAATAGTGACACAAAAGACAGAGCCCACGGTTTGCAGTGAAGGGACCCTGCATGAAGCCATCCCTGTGGCTCACACGTGCGTGGTGTGTGCCGGGTGTGGGCCAGGCGCTCGCTGCCTGTGGGAAAGGCGGCACGGCGCCGTGGGCACGGCGTGTGGTATCAGGAGAGCGTCAGCCTCCTCGCAGCCAGAGGCTGCCACACACAGCTAAGCCCGACCGAACTGTGACCGCACCTGACGGGAAAGAAACCTGGCCTTCCGAAGGGAGAAGAAGGAAGGACACTGTAGACAGCCTACAAGCTGCTTCTCAGGCTGGAACCAAAGCACAAGCTGAGGCCTATGGTCCCACCGTGCTCGCAGCCCAGGCGCCACTGCCACCCGCCGGAACACCTGAGCAGGGCGGGAGCCCCCAGACAGTCACGGGACCCAGGTTTTCACAAACACGACACAAGCAATCAGCATTAGGCAGTTATTTCTCTGACACCCAACGATGCGGTGTTCCATAACAAATTCTATATCCACCTCCTCTAAAAACTTGAGTTTATTTTAAAGGCTGTTATATAAGTCAACTAAAAATGTTTATTTCATGCCAGTCAGTATGCCAACTTAAGAAATGAGACTTTGAAAGGCAAGGGGACTATCACGTTTTCGAAACTAACCACACATAGTGCTGTGAGAGCTGAGGTTTCACAACCGCTCTCAGGAAGTGAAGTTTCCTCCAACCCATTAACAGTACAAAAATTAATCAAATGAAGCCTTGTTTAAAGAGGCGAGAAGGGGGAGCCTTTGGGCACTGCCACTCGGTCGATTACAGACCCCACCAGGAAGAACTGTCAATCACAGACCTCAACAGGGGAAAAAATGGACAAACCTTGTTACCCCAGCAAAGCAGCCAGCATGAACCCGTCACTGCTCTGAACTCCCCATTTCCTCCATCCTTCCAAAGCCCTTGGGTTCTAAACAACCCCGCCCACCTTCCTGCTTTTCGTTCCCCTCCTTTGCTTGCTGACTGGCCCTGTAGTTTTTTGCTGTAGCTTAGAATTCCTCTGCTAGTCCCATTTTGCTGGTAAACTGTCCGGCTATTTCGTTTTAAGGTCAGCAGTGGCCAGAAGAGAAAGTGGAAGAGGCCACAACCGGCCACAGAGGCGGAACACCCAGACTCGGGCAGCCCGCACACCTACCACGCTCATCAGCAGCTTGTCGAACCACTGCAGCTTGAGCTCAGACTTGGACCACATGTCCGGGCGCAGGGCGGTCTTCAGGAGGGCCACGCACCGGCGGGACAGCACCTCCCCGGGGGACCCAGCCGTGCTGGTGTTGTCGTTGACCTGGAAGTCCATTCACTCAGTGTCACCACATGTTCACAGTTGTGCAGGGACACTGCTCCCTGCCCACACCCCATGCCCCAGCTCCCTCACAGCCACTCCCTCTCCCAGCTGCCTGAGCTCAGCCCTCGGGGCTCCAGCAGCCTCCCTCACAGGGCCCTCCCTCTCCCTGGCAGCGGGTCGGTGGTTATTCGCAATCATGTGTGTGACTGACAGGTTAACACCGTGGCTCCCCAAGGGCAGGACCCAGGCTCCTGCCCTCTGGACCTCAACTGCCCACGGCAGCAGGCAGCCAAGTCCTGGCTAAGTAGATTTTTCAACCCACGCGCTGCAAGGGTTTGTAAAACACGCAGCCCCTGACTAGGGAGGCAGGGGCACCGACCCCCTCTCCCTTAGATTGTCAAATAAAAAACGACAGCAGCCAGTACCAACAGCAGCTGTCCAGCGTGAATAGACCAAAATTATAATTACTTGTTTTGTCAGACTGGCAAAAAATACATTTTTCGGTGTGCCGCAGAATTTGAGTAGTTAGTGTGTGTGTGCGGGAGATGAGCAAGATGGAGAATCGCTGGTCGGGTGGGTTATTTTCAGTACCTGGAAGCCTCGACAGTACCACACGACACACTTTTTTTTTTTTTTTAGTAATTATAAAAACTTAAGATGTCTAAATTTTAAAAAGACTACCTAGAGAAATTTCATTTACAATGTTTTTATGAAATATAAAAATGAAGCTTTACAGACAGGTTCCCAGTAACTCCGTGAAAACATACACGGACACGAAAGGTCACGTAAACTCAAGCTGTGGAAGCAGGCAGGCTGTTCAGTGTGGCGTGGGCCGTCCCACCCCCTTGCGAACGTCACTCGTCAGTTCAGCAATCTGCCCAGGACCGCTGAACGGCCGGGCCGTGTCTCCCCAACACCGTGATTCCATCAATTACAAGACACACATTGCCACTAAAAAAAACGTATTTCTTAGAAATCACAAAAAATGTTAGGCAAGGCCGATTTCAGAATTATCAGCCTGTCATGCAATCAAACTCAGAATGGAAGTGACATGACTAGCTGTGTCTTGGTCTGTCTACTATCTATCCCTTTCTGGCTAAACCGTCCCACATGACATTATAGAGGTGACCCAGCAGTCCTTATCTCGAAGAGCCCAGGACACAGGACGCTCGGCACACGCACCTGGCAAGCCACGCGGATGAGGAAGTTCACCACGGTGTCGGTGTGCTGCTTGTCGATAGGCTTGGCCAGCAGGGAGTCCGCACCTGGCAGGGACTGGCTCCTCCCGAATACCTGCAGCGGCAGCACGGCCCCTTGGTGACGTGCTGGCCTAGGCGCGCAGCCCGCAGCACAGCACAGATGCTGTTCTGGGTACAGGGCACACCCGGAGCAGCCGGCCACAAGACAACTAGTAAAGTAGCCACAGAGAAAGTGATGGGTCTCGCGTGCTCGGGACAGGAAGGGGGCGTGGTCCAGAGTGAAAGGCTGCCAGGGACTGCGAAGACCCAGCCATGGGGGGAGACGCGAGCCAGTGGGAGGCAGGCCCAGCACACAAGCCCTGGAACAGTGCTGAACCGCTGTGCTTCCCGAGTGGGGCGAGGAGGGGTGGCTGGGGCTGCGTGAGCAGGCGCAGGACAGGGACTGCATCAGAGGGCCAGGTGGTGCAGGCCCTGGAGGCCAGGGTCAAGAGGAAGGCTGGCTGAGGGAAAAGGCAGTTTGTCTTCATTTTTAAAGATTTTTATTTGAAATGACTAGAATATCCACAAGAAGGTACAAAGACAGTACAGAGGCCCCATGTACACTTCACCCAAGCTTCCCCAGGCTAAAGTTGGGGAGAGTGTTGGGTGCTCGGGCTTGTGACAAGTGTGATGCAGAGGGAGGGGGGAGGGAGGGGACTGGCAGGCAGTGTCCATGAGCCCATGAGAGGCGATGGGGCCCTGCCTGCACCACGACGGTGGCAGCAGAACCGACAGAAGAGGGCATGGATTTGCGGCCAGGCTGCCAGCACTTGCTCCTGACCAGACGTGTGCAGAGAAGGAACCGGACAGAGTGCCGGTGATTCCAGGTCTCTACTTGGAGCAAGGGCGGATGCAGGAGGAACAGGGGTGGGAGGGAGAGCGAGCACCCCAGGGCTCTTGTGGCACCAGCTGACCCCCAAACCAAGTGGGACAGGCTCTCTTTTATAAAGCTGAGAACACCCCCGACGCAGGGTCTCAATCAATTTTCCTGCCCCAAAGCGTTTCTCCTGCTGCCTTCTGGAAGTAATCAATCACATCACCGCACAACGGCAGCGAGGGGCGTAAAGGAAAACATGTCTGGTGGGGCGGGAACACCTCGGGAGAGCTGAGCGCAGCCTCTCCTGGCCACGCCTCCAGCGCTGGCCTGGGCCCAGGGCTGCGTTCCAAGTTTGTGGAGCAAGGGGACACATCCCACAGGAGGCACAGAGCCCTCGGGAGGGCGTGCACACAGGCTTACCGCACTGATTGCTCCCGCGGCTGTCCTGAAGCGCTTCACTTCCTGTGCGGAGTCCACTGACAGGCCTCTTTTAATGGAGGACGAGACAGAATTGACTCCTTCCCCACTGGAGTTCGGGTCCATGTCGGAATCCGGCTTAAAAAGAATGCACATCGGACTTTGATGGCTCCCCCAGTGCAGCGCAGAGAACACAGGCAGGGCCAACGGGAGAGGGCTGCCCCCCACCTGTTGGTCCTTGATCCTCTGCAGCTCCCACTTAATGACGACTTCCGACAGGTCCACAGCCAGCCTTCTCTGCTCGATGGTGACGCTGGGGGTGAAGCCCAACCTCTGCATGGCACTGACCATGTGCTGTACCAGGTGGTGCCGCACCGGGTAGTACACCTGTGGGCACGAGGCTCCTGTCACACCGGGGACGCTGGGGCCCCAGCACACAGGCACACGAGCACACGCACAACCTGCCTCGCACCCAAAACACTTCCCCTATCCCCGGCAGAGTCCCAGTACACCAGTGTGTGTGTCTCCATGTTTTAGCGTCCTCTTAAAAACACTGATCGCTCAGTTCTCTTTAGGTAGACGGTCCAGTCACATCTGTCCAACTTCAGACTCGCTGTTGGCGTAGTTCGGCCATGCCAACAAGCACATTCCCAATGCTAACAGAGTTGGCTGTAACAGCTTTCAACTCAATACCACGAGTTCTTTCTCCTCGACCCAAAATCTATAAGAAACACTTACATATTTATGACATTTACATTTGCTGAATTTACATAAATGCAACAAAGTGGGCAGTGGCTATGAGGAGGAGATGCCAGTAACAGAACAACCTCCTGAGCCAAGCCGCCAGAGCCCACAGTCGCTGAAGACCCCGCCCAAAGCGCCGCTCCGTCTGTGCCCGCCGCTCGCTGAGCGCTCACAGGAAACGCGCAGTCCGAACGGGAAGAAGACGCGGCCACGCGCCCTGCACTGCGGCGACTTTCACGTTGACAGAGCCACACACACCACCCCCAGTTCACCTGAAACCCTCTACTGAAAGATGAGCACCCCTATTACTGCAGAAGCTGAGAGCCTGAAAATGCCTCACCCGTCCATCTACAGCACTTCCTCACAAACCTTAAAATGCTGCACTATCAAGTGCAGAATGTGCACCAGCTGAGGGACCGTGTGCCCCTCCTCCACGATGATCTTGCGTGTCCAGTGGGTCAGCATCTGGTGCCCGTCCTCCATCCGGGCCGGCACAGCCGGGGTCAGAATGGCCATTGCCTGTCTGACGATGGCTCGGGCCTCCATCGCATGGGCCTTGAGAAGACTGTGGAAAACCTGAGGCAGGAGAGAAAGGCTTCCCTAAGGTGAGAGTGAAGGCTTTAAAACAAGACAAGGACAGTCTCTTAGAACCCAGGCAGACTGACACAAAACAGTTTTCACAAAACCCCTCCAGGCTCGCTTACTGGGAAATGACACGGCTGCTCCCGCTGCCGTCAATCCCGACCGATGAACACACATACTCCAGCGCTCCCCTCGCACCCAGGCTTGGCTGGGGGGGTGGGGGGGGTGCAGCAAGAGGAACGAAACCGGCTCCTTGCTGACGCCAATATCTGGCTTTACTTGTGGGAAGTCAGCCAAGATGTACAAACCCTTTCACTCTGGCCACAGTAGGAAAAATGGAGTGGAAGGGGCCACGATCAGAGGTGACCTCACGACAGTTCACGTCGTGAGGTTTAGGGGACACCACAACTGCCCAGTGGTACTGAGGGTGGAGGGACAGGAGAGGGCTTGGACATCAACAGGGCTGCCCAGGCCCTGACTCGGCAGGGATGAGAGAACCTCACAGACGGCCCTCAGGGCTGTGGCTGGGGCGACTGGGGCTAGCAGTGTCGATGACAGAGACTATGTTTGTAATAGCTCAAGTGTCCGTGGCAGGGCCTGGGCTTTACCACCACAGACATTCACAAGGGGGCGGTCAGAGGGAAACAAAGTGACCTCACAGAACAGCATGAGAGCAGCTACTTACCAAATGCTTAATGGGAAAGACAGGCTGAGCACTCAAGTCTGTCACTACACTGAATTCTCACACAGAAACAGTAACCAGCCCACTCGTGGCCGTGGAACTCCCGAGTGGAAGAAACGACTCAAACCCTGGGCTGCCTGACATCAAAGCCAAGCCACAGAGGACTCGGGGAAGACGTGCTCAGGATGGTCAGCACGGCAGGGGCTGCCAAGGTGCGGGCTCACGAGTACCCACTGTCCACTGCAAAGGGGTGGCCAGGGCCCTCGACCAAAACATGTGCAATGGAAAAAAGAACGGGGAGCCAGAGTGCAATGGGTAGAGGAGGGCAAGGTGGACAACAAAGACATTATGTTGTTTCAGAAGCAAGGCTGCGGGGCGACATGACAGAGCAGTGTCTGGGAGGCAGAGGGAATGAGTACTCATGAGGGGGCAGACACCGGCACTACTGAATGGCATCGGGAAGGACAGCAGAAGAGGAGGGGTGCGATGGTGCAGGAGCAACACGCACACGAGTGGAAATGCTCGTGACTCAGGCAGACAGGAGGGAGCCTTGCAAAGCACCTGAAGGACAATCTTCTTATGTATCGCAAACTTGGCAATGATGTGCGCCAGAAGTAAGTGCCCGCTGTACTTGCAGGCCGGGTCGACGCAGGCCTTAGAGAGCAGGCAGGGCCAGGCGAAGGTCATCAGGCGGCGCAGCTTGCTGTTGCGGTTCTTGTTATTGTCGTGGATGTGGTGGGGCGCATGCTCCACCAGCAGTGTGGCATACTGCAGGAGGTAGATCCTCAGGGAGTCCAGCATGTCCGCCTGCTTCTCCGGGTCCAGGGCCTGCAGGGAAGGCCAGCGGAAAGGAACTCACCTCTGGTTTTGAAATGTGTGACCTACCAAGAGTCGTACAAGTGTAAACCTTAAACACACACACACACACACACACACACACACACACACACCCCCCATCTATAGAATTATGTAAGTTTTACGAAGGTCCCAGTAATGTCTTATCAAGTTTCCTTCAATATTTGTGGTAGCAATTCACTGAATTTATTCCAACACTGCGGAGAAAAAGAGCAAGCTTACAGTCAGAATGCAAGGGGTCAAAGGAGCTTGATGTGGAAACAGAGGACTTCCTCTCTGATACAAGGTGAGTTAGGAACGAGTTTCTTAATCTCCAAGTAGTTGAGACTCTTTTCCCTGGTCAACTATTAATTATCCAGTCCTTATTTTTCAGTGTTAGGATCAGAAAACATTACCTGAAAAAGGATTATCTCAGTTGTTAAGAAAACTGTTCTTGTTTTCTACGTAGTCAAGTATCTGATACATTTCTATCTGTTTCAGGGACGTAAGGGAAGAAAATGTATACTCTTTGATCGCTATTCTGTAAGTCTCTACTGAATCAAGTATTAAACCGCACCATCCAGTTCAGCTACTTCGTACACTAACTATGTTCTGCCTGCCAAGGCACCTGAAAGGCCAACACCCTCCATCACAACGGTGTCTCCGTCAGGGTCCCCACGGCCCTGAGGTTCTTCTTCCCCGGGACTGGCTGCGGCTTTGCCCAGGGCTCCAGCCAGCCCAGAGCCTTTTACCTCACCTGACACTCAAAACCCCAGCTCCTCACTCAGGCTGAGTCAGTGACGGGGACCAAACATGCTTCCTCGGGGGGCGGGGGGGGTCCAACTGCAGAAGGCACGACTACGTGAGGCCCAGCAACCTGCCAAAGGGAACGACAGCCCACTCCGCATGGGCACCCGAACGAAAAGGCAACGGACGGGCGAGAAAATGGCAGCTTCCAGCAAGCGGCACCGCGAATGCGGTGTGCTGCAGGCCGGGGCTGCCCGCCGCTCACAGAGCCCCAGCGAGCCACCCACGCGGCGGACTGCTCCGTCTGACAGCACCTGCGGGACGGCCAGTGGTCTGACCTGCATGAGATAGCCAGCCAGGCTGTGGGGAAAACACAAAGCAGGCATTTCCCAAGGAAACACTGAATGGAAAAAACCCTTTAGTGCAAACTGGAAACACTACTGTGAAAATGTAAAGACTTTAAAGCCTAAGCCAAGTTCAGACACTGTCCTGCCACAAAGCCGTTACATTACCAAGGGTCACGGCAGCCCCTGGATCCAGCCCAGTGCTCTCATTGGCTTGCAGTTGATTCCTTTGAAAAGCTAAAGATGGAACAAAACATCAAAACTCTACTGACCGGCAACAGGGGTTTCTACAAAAATACTCTGATGTCTGAATTGTCGTTACGATAATCATTTCTCACTGCAATCTATTAATGTAGAAAAGTTAATTCATTCCAAAGCAAGGCTGCCTTTAAAAATTCACTATTAAGAACCACAGTAGTGTCTGCCCTCTCCCCATGGTTTCGTTGTTACCTACAGTCCACCATGATCTGAAAGTATTAGATGGAAAATTCCAGAAATAATTCCTAAATTTAAACTGTGTGCCTTCCTGAGATGCAGGATGAAATCTCTCCCCATCCCGCCCACCCCGCCCCAACCTGAATCATCCCTCTGTGCACAGTGCCCGCCCCACCTGTTTCACGCCTGTTTCACGTAGGAGCTGTCTCCACACCTGACCGGCTGCTGGGGCACCGCGGCGTCCTGCCGGGTGTCATTGAACAACGCCCTTAGGCCTGAAGAGTAGTGACGCTGGCAATTCGAATGTGCTACGGAGAGGCTATGAAGTGCTTCCTTTAAGTGGAAAGGCAAAATTCTCAACTTAATAAGGAGAGAAAAAAAGCATGCAGAGAGGCTGGAGAGGTTGCAAAGATCTTTCGGAAAGAAGGAGGCTTCTATCTGTGAAATAGTGAATGAGGAGAAAAAAATTCATGGTGGTTTTGCTGTTGCAAAAATTAGGACCACAGAGCGTGGTGGTAAGCACGTACTTAGGATGGAAAAGGCATTAAATCTGTGGGTGAAAAACATGGACAGAAGCATGTGTTGCGAGTCAGCACTGAGCCTCCACGGAGACATCAGCAGGAAGGCCCTGAGGGTGGCGGCGCCGGGCGGCTTGCTGCGGGCGCGTGGAGACCCATAGGCCTGGCAGGAGGGCTGGCACTGGACCATCTTACAGCGTCCAGAGAGGAATGGCACGCACAGCACAGTAAGCTACTTTGAGAGACCACGTTCACGCAAGTTTTACGACAGCATACTGCTGTAACCATTCCACTGCTGTTGTTGACCGCTGACTGTGCCTAACTGGAAAGTTGAACTTAACTGCAGGCCTGTGTGTGCAGGAAAACGCAGCACATACAGGGTTCAACACCACCCACAGTTTCAGGTGCCCCCTCGGGGCCTCGGAACGGGTCCCTCTAACGAATAAGGGAGACTGCTGTACAATGCTTGGCTACAAACTCATGCAATCGTGGAAAATAAAAGCCTTGGAGGACTGAGCCTACTTCAGTGGACCCCTCTAACACACACTCTCACACACACACCACCCAGTGACTTTTCAAGCTCCTGCATGGTTAGTTGGCCACCTTGCTTATAAACACGCTGGTGATGCTTTCTGGGTTGTCGCCTTCCGGATTGGGAGGTCCTAGGAGCTGCTCTCCTTCCCCCTTCTCGAAGCTGTATAAGAAGGCAGGATTCAAGATATGCTGCAGAACCTACAAAAAGATGGGCAGTCATGAAGGAGGAGGGCGGAGCCATGCTCTGTGTCTCAATGACACGGTGGGCAGGCCCGCGGCACAGTCACACTGCAGCCCCTAAAGCAGAACCCAGTCACGGTGCGACTGACAACCCGACTCGCACTCAAAGGGCCCACCGGACAGGCAAGCTAGATGCAGAGGAAAAGAGACACCAGTCTGGCTTACTCTTCTCACTTCAAAACAGGGGTTTGTGGAAGTGACAAAACGAGTGACTTTCTAAGAACAAGGAAACCGTACCTCAAACCTATATAATCTTATTAACCAAGGTCACCCCAATAAACTACACTTAGAAAAAGTGAAAATGAGGAAACAAGCTACTTTCTGACGCTGGCTCGCTGACGACTGCCCTGGGTTCCCCAGCGACGGCACTGCCCCCGGCCCCACACCGCTGCCCGAGCGCCGGCATGGGCGGAGCACAACACAAGTGGCAGCCTGGGCTCCCGGGAAACTGGCGCAAACTCCCTCAGTGTCTGCTGTGTGACAGTGGGGCTGACCTTGGCTTTCAGTTCATCTCCGAAGCTGGGCTCGTTGAAATCCACAAAGAAAAAAAACAGGGCACGTTTCTGAGCGATGCTGTAATTTTTGGGAATCTCTTCCTCCATGTATTCTTTTAAGAATGTCATGTTGCAGAGAAAACGACCAGTAAAGGCTCGGAGCAGCTGGAACAGCAACTCTATGTCTGCATAATTCCTCCTGAAGCGGGGCAGAACGAAACAGGGTAAGTTGTGGCGGTTTTCCTAACTACGCATTGCCTCTGCCTTGTCTAATCCTAAACAGCTGCGCCGTAACCCGTTCTCTACACCACTGGGGACTGCATGTGCCCGATACAACTAGAAAAGACCGCACACTGGAGGACACGGGTCACGTAATGTGACCCTGCGCGGTGCACCCACTTGCAGTAATTCAGCAGACAGTAGGCCAGCAGCTTGGGCTCCTTCCAGTTTGTGGCAGCCATGTTCTCCTTCCGGTGTCTCTCCTGGAAGTTCTCACTGATCCACACACGTTTCAGCTGGTTCACCAGAGAATGCTGATTGGCCAGCCAGGAGTCATTGTTTTTCACTATAATACTTATGATCTGTCAAAGAAGATACAATTAGCGTCCTGGCAGGGTTCTCTGTGTCTCAGCTAAGCTCTTAAGAGTTCAGGTGTCTAACGAAGGGATGCTACCTTGACGGCCTGAAACTGCAGGTCCAGGCGCATGGTGCTGGTGCTGGGCGAGCCAGGGCGCACGGCAGTCTGCGTGCCGCCGGGCACCAGCAGGGCGATGAACCTGTTGGGGTTAGCCGCCAGCACATCTCGCAGCGGTCGGGCATCCTTGTGCTTTAAAAAACTCTAAAAACAAAGGAAGCTATTGTAAGCCAATAAAAAAAATCACAAAAGGTTTAGATGACACAAACTCCTAAGGTTCTTTTAAATCTCTCTAGGCAAACTGGAAAAAAATAAGAAAAACACAGTGAACACTCTTTTTGAAAAATGCTTTTTAGCCAGTAATCACACATTACGATTATGATTCTGACAATACTAGCAGCTCACTCATTTGTTACCACCACCAAAACCTGCGGAGAGTGATCCTCGGACATGAACTCCTCACAAGCATAACAGGGCGGTTTCTAATCTGCAAACGCAGGGTCTGGCAGCAGTGAGGCCTGCCTCAGAGTGGTCGGTAGGGTACTAACGTGGGTGTGGTAACTTACAGTTTCAACTTGGACATTTCACCTAAAATGTCGTATGGTGTGCGTGAGTGTGATACTGCTGTTACAGAATTACATGCTCATGACCTTGAACTACAAGATTTTGTATCAAAAAGGGGGCGGGACTAGGGCCAGGCCCTGCGCATTAGGGAAGAAGGAAGCCAGCCACCGAGCACTGAGACGGGAACCTCAGGTTGCGGGCCCCGCCGCTGATGAGGCCAGCAGGGACGCCCCGTCTGCGTGCCCCTACCATGAACATCCGGCTCCACTGCGGGTCATTCAGTGTGGCCTCCATCATGAACAGCTCCACCGTCTGCGATGGGTGCCGTGTCAGGAACCTGATCAGTGGCTCCCGGAAGGGGCTGCCAGCCTAGGAAACACATGGCACAAATGCATGGGAGGAGCGTGCACTTCTCTCTCTCGTGACTGTTTGTGTGCTAACACCACAAGCAACCATCAATATCTGGGACCGTTATACTGTTAGACTACCCCACCCAAAATATAACCAAGGGAAAGCATTACAGGCAACAGATGGGGAAGGCTCAGCACCAATCCCGAGTCTGACCACTACCTCGATCAACATGGCCCGCTCCGTTTTCATCACGACCTCCAACAAAGGCTTGACCAGTGTCTGAGGGGCAGCTGGGATCAGATGGAAGAGGTTTATGATTGCCGAACAAATTTTCATCTCCTATTGAAAAAAACCAGAAATTACAAAACAGGCCAATTAACTTCACCAGCTAGAGACGCCCACATCACTACAGGCCCTACTACAGTCTAGCTGCATTCGCAAGGCTAGCCACCAGAAGCAAAGAGGTAACATGTAAGACGCACAACTCACCAACCCCACAGTACAGCTGTGGCCTGAGGAGGCCAACACCCCTCGGCCTGCAGACCCTCTCAAGCAGAGGGGGAGCGGCCTGGGCTGGCCCCACAGGGGAGGATGTGATCGTGAGAGTGGCAGGATTCCCTCGGTTTTCTGTGGCATCATGGGGTCTTCCCAATGTGCCAAGCTCTGAAGGCAAAGACTTATTTTGCCCTCAAAACTTAACACTAAGTCCTCAAAAAATACTTAAGTATTTGCCCTGGAAATATCAATGTCAATAAATGACTGACCACGATACTGATTATTTGTGAGCCAGACCTAAAAATAAAGCTGACAAATCCTTCACTGAATTATATTGGAAAATGGAAAAACACCAAGAATTTTGCACTTTTCAAATGTGCTAACAGCTCAGTGGCCAATTGCTGAGTGTAGTTCTCAGTTTCAGCCGCCCCCCCCCCCCCCCAGGGCTGCATCTGCCACTGAAGGGAATCCCCCATGACCACAGGCCGGGAAGACGTCCTGACGCACGCACGCCCGGGCGGTGTGCGGCGGCAGGACGTCCTTCGCCCTCGGCTCGGTAAAATGGGGATGATAAACCAGTCGTGAGGGACCCCAGCATGTGAGGTACATCTCCAAAATCCCCTCTAAACCAAAAGGCAGAACAATGAGATGGGTAAGAAATGAGAAAAGTCAGCTGGCTGTCTCCTCCACGCCATCTCTGGAGTTCTTGTCTACAGCATTTTCGGGTCTCCGGACAGAGGGAGGGAGCTCTAGCTGGGAATTAGAGCGCCGTTCTAGGAACGGTGCTTTCAGGTCACAGGTCTCCGTTGCCAAAGCACTGTCACAAAACCACCCGAGGACAGAAATGATGTATTATCGTCCCCATTTTACAGAAGAGGGAAGCCTCGGAGTCGGACTGTCAAAAGTCCCAGTGTGGTGACCACATCAGGGGGCTCGATGCAGAGTAGCTATGAGTGTCTAAAGTTCAAGGCAGCCCGTCAGCGTAACTCTCTAACTGTCCCCATTTTCTAGCAGGAATAATATGGTCTCTGTGGAATGTCCTCTCCAGAGTTGTTAGATGTACGAGTTCATACGAACTATGACAGCAAAATCCAGGGGAATCTTAAATGTTGAGATACTGCAACTCTGACATGTAGAAAACCAGAGAACTTAGAATCTTGGGTCAGACACCCTGGACGAGAACATGCGTGGCACCCGGACAGTTCACAGCAACGGCACTGACACGACTCTGCCACAGACAGACAGTACGGCTCACTGCACTCGAGGCACAACGCACTCTGTCCACCACAGAACCACAAGTCACAGCCAAACCGGGCACGGCCACGACCCTCCTGCACCTCCACTGGAATTCTCACCTCCACCCCTTCCATGGCAGGCTGAACCAAAACAAAAATCACAGCATGAAAAAAGGCAACAGAAAGGTAAAAAAAAGAAAAGAAAAGAAAATATAAACTGTTCTTCACATTGCAAGTCACAAACTGACTTTTAATAGGTTGTTCTCACCTCGAACTGACAGAATGGAGACAAGGAGCATCTCCCGCACTCTGAAATGCTCTCCTGAGGGTGGGGAGGAAAATCATCTTTTTTCTATTCATGTTATTTACATAAAGAGTTCCCGTATACTCGTACACAGCAAAGGTTATTGGAGTAAACAAGACAGTAGAGACACAATTATCAGAAAGCACACAATCATTAATAAATGCTCAACAGCAAAAAAGAAAGAAAAGAAGCACCTCCCCCCTCAGGCGTCAAGCGCAGCCCCGCTGACGGCGTCGGGTGGAATGCATCCCTTCCACACGCCACATTCTCAAACACAGAAACCCCGGGATTCTTGTGGAGGGGAGAGTGCAGAACCTTGTTGTAGGCCAACACACTTCAATAACTGTTTTGTTTAGAGTGAACACTTCGAGCTTTTTTGTGAAGTGCTGAGTGAGACACTTTTAAAAACCTCTATCCCAGCCAAAGTCAAGATCACCAGGAGGCTTAAGCCCCACCCATGAGGCGCATCTGAGGCCCCAACGCTCAGAAGAACCCACGGCCGGGCACCTGAGACACCTGAATGTCCAGTCAAGTAGAGCTGTGCATGTGTGCATGTGTGTGCGCGTGCTGTTGGGAGTGTGTCGTGTGTTGGGGTGTGTGTGTGTTCTGGGTGTGTGTGCAGAGACATAGCATCACAGGTGGTCATGAGTTCTGCCCTGTAAGTCCAGTGCTACATGCCTTCCTGAACATAGTGATGTGTAAACCTCTGATCAGCAGGGGTGCCCGACATTACAAAGAGGCTTTTGCTGATTTTCAGGCAACTATTTAACATGTCTTCAGTGGCTTCCCAACAAAGCAGTATTATTCAGGGACTTGACCAATGAGGAACAAACTGCTTTCCCAACCCCACTCCCAATCCTAGACAGCATGCATGGAAAGTGGCCAGGGCCCAGGAGCAGGAAGGCAAGGCTTGGCCCTGGAAGGAGGCAGTTGGAGCCATGGCCATGCAGCCCGGAGATGCCACACACCCTGACCTGGGCTCAGGCCCACAGCCTCCCTCACACAGCTGGGTGTCCCAGAGCCACCCGAGGAAGACACCCTTGTGACCACCAGCATGTTTCCGCTGGCAGGAGCTCAAGGGCTCCCCGTGCCCACCACGTGTCCCCTGTGCCACTGCCCCCACCCACGACCCCTGGAAAAACAATGTGATCTCAGGGAAGGCATTCATCTACCCACAGGTTTTTAACTGTTTATTCTGGAAATGCTGTGTGTTTCGGATAATTAACTGCTTACTGTAAAAACAAGTGTGAAATTTAGAGCAACGATACCTAAGGAGCGAAAGATGCGAAGGAAAAGCACAGAGGCACTTGTACCTACTCCCAGGAGCTCAGGCTTTTTAAAATGCACTCTGCTCTGCCTACGGAGATTCCCTGGTTTTCTTCCTGTTTGCGTAAATAACAAACCTTCAGAGAGGTCACGGATGGTGTGCCAATCCCAAAAGTTAAAAACCCTGGCTGGTTTAGCTTTGCTCAGAGTTTGCTCTTTAGAAGCACCACGAAACAAGACTTATGTAAAAAAAACATGTGACATGGAATGGTCGAAACAAAGCGTAACAAAGCCAAAATAAAAAACCAAGTCGGGATGGAACACGGCATCTGACAAACAGGCACAGCAAGACAGAAGTCACAGGACTACGCCTCTGCAGAGCTACAGGGGTCCCTCCCCAGGACACAATGGCACCCAGTGACGCGGGGACCAGGAAACGCCACCGCACTGACAGGACAGGCATCACCTTCAGAAATATTTCCGATTAACATTCCCATGTGTGAGTGAGATCAGAGCCAAAGCAGCAAGAGCTGCCCGTCTCCAGTAACCATGACCAAGTGCAGAGACTTAAAGTGCTTTTCCCTCAGAACTGCCAATACGTGTTTCCAAATACTGGCCCTTCAACTCCTGGCAAACAACTGGGGTGGGGGATGCAGACCTAGAAAACATAAGTTCTTTTATTTTTAATTCTCTGTTACGTTCTCCTAAAACCACTGTCTGTTATGAGGTGACGGGGACGGAGAGTGATGGACAACAGCAGCTGAGAAGTCACCGCCGTGCAAACAGCAGCTGCCAGAACGTCCAGAAAGCATACTCCATACACTTCAAAGCAAAACTAGTAAAATGAAAATAGGAACATTTCGAGCTTCCCCAAATTCTCATCAACAAAAAATGTCATGTTAAAGTGAGCAAAGGGAGATTTTACAGAAGCATAAAAAAGACTGATAACAATCCAGAGAAAATTTTAAAGCGTGATGCCAATAAAACCTGTGCAGCGACTCAGTGGGCTCTGACCCCAGCCAACCAGACCCCAGCCGGCACCACGGCAGGCTCAGCGGCCCTCCCAGCAGCCACCGTGCCACTCACGTTTCCGTCGCTCCTCTGGCCCCCTTTGTGGGTGAGCACCACCACCTCCATCCACTTCCGCAGGTGTTGCTGTGGGGAGAAAAGACACCCTTAGACAAGGTTCCCCGCCACGGGAGCAGTCCAAGCCAACACGCTGCATTTCAGAGAAAAAACACAGTCACTGTCCATTCCCGTCCAACGTAGTATGCGGACAGGTGGCGGCGTCCCCGTGCATGAAACAGCCCAGCCAGCCAACTAGCCGAGAGCAACTGGTTGGCGTTCTGGAACCGGAGAATCCGAAAATGTCCTGCAGCCACGCCATTGCCAGACCAGGACACATGCTGCGGTCCTCCGCCACCGCCACCCCTGCCCCGTCCGAGGCTGGAACTCGGCGCCGCAGCTGAACACTTGCCAAGGGTGGCAACGTGCCCAGCACTGCGCCAATGTCCCCAAGCTCCCAGAATCGGGTGCCAGTGGGGAGAGGGCACCAACACACACAGGAACACACGCCTGTGACAGAGTGACAGGCGCCCACTTTGGGGGGCGGGACACCCGGGCCAGCAGCACAGGGACGGGCACCACAGGCAAGCAGAAAGAAGAGGGAGGAGGGCAGTGGGCTCTGAGGGGCCGCGTAGGGGCAATGTAGGGGCTGTTGAAAACACGTAGGACCCCACCTGGTCAGAGGCCCTGCAGGTGAGGGAGGGCAGGCGGGCAGACAGGCCCTTCCGTGCAGAACATGGGCCATCGCTCTGTGCAGACTCTGCGTCTGCTGTCAGAGCGACAAGGAGAACGGCCCTGAGCCTGAAGTCACTGCAGCCTGACGGAGCCTGGTGTTCAGGGTTCCACCCACCGCACCCACGGTGACCAGCGAAACCAGGCAGACAAGTGCTCAGAGCCCACAGCTGAAGCCACAGGAGAATCCAGATACCAGAAGTTGCTGACCCAGCGAGTGGCTCAGAAAGGACTTCACGGCAGAACAGGCTTGGGGACAGACGGCTTAAATGCATCCGAACACTCTTCTGTGAGCCTTCTGTGTGAACTTCAGGAGGAACACAGGGAGCTGTTTCCCAGACTTGGCCGATGCAGCTTTTCCACTCAAAGCCTGCATCTTGCAGAGCCAACGTTCCAGGAAACCCATGAAGAAACACTAAAACAACACGTTTCTTTAAGAAACTAAATACACTAAGCTAACTGTGTTCTACCAGTAACATTCCCTCAAGGAAATCACGAGAACATATATTCCTAAAACCTACCTTACTAGAATAGCTATTTATAACAAAGACGGGAAAGCAACCGCATTAAAGACACACTCAGAGGCCGACGAGGCCATTCTGTGAAGAGTCCCCGCAGGAACAGAGGAACGCAACGGCACACAGAACCCACGTCCAGATCAACAGAGAGAGGTCTGAACAACTCGCCACATAAGAGACTTCACAATTCAAACTTTAAGACAGGAAAATTCCTGGGTTGTTGCCACAAACGCCCACTCTCCATTTTAAGGTATCTTAGCTCTCAAAATTATGCTGAAGGCTTGAGCTGTTAACCTCAAAGGTGAGGGAAAACAAAGGCTCAGCAACAGAGCACAGCTGAGAAGGCCACGACGAAGCAAGGGCAAGCGTGTCCTTGACCCCCCACCTGGCAGAGCACAGCGGCCCGGCCCGGCGGGGAGACCCGAGCCCCAAACGAGACACACCCACACGAGTCCAGGTGGACCCGGCGAGAAGGTGCCAGATGGAGATGGCCGAACCGACAGCAACGCCGGCCCTTCTTCAACCACGTACATCAACACTCTCTGCTTTCAGAGGCTTTTCAACCGCTCGGGAAGCCCTATCCTGCCAGAGAAGGGGAACAGTCCACCAAACTCACGTGACTTTATTGTAGGGAAAGTCTCCTGGTCTCAGAAGCCACAGGCTGTAAGGCAGCCCTCAGCACACTGCTCTGAAGAGACCAGCTAACAAAGCTCACTGAAGGAACTGGCTCACAGCAGAACTGAAGGGTTTGGACTAGGGTAAAAAACACAGAAAGTGCAAAAAAACCCAACAAAGTTGCCTCCGTCCAGCACGCAAAGACTGTGAGAAGTGGCAGCTGCCAGAAGGAAGAGACGAGTTTTGAACAGGAGACAAACACAGAAGCGGCAGGACACGGAGAAGGCACGCACACACCGCCCGTGTGAAAGCGCCGCTGAGGTGAGGTTACGCAGGACAGCGAGAGTGCTTGTGCCCCAGGAGCAAGTGCTCGTGGCCGCTTACCCGAACCACACTTGTCAGTGTGCGGGTGTGCATGGCAGGTATGCACATGTATTACATACGTATGGAATCTCCAAGGGAAGGAGTCTTCCAATTTGGAAAACTCACTTGCATAATACATTGCTTCCCAATTCCACTCTTCGATTAGGGCATCCCAACTTTTAGGGCCAATCACAATACCGTCAACTCTCAGGTGCCTGGGTCATGCTCATTGTTTCGATGTCTACTGACACAAAGAAACTAGTACGTCCACATCTAGATGGAGCGACCTACCTGCTCACTCCTGTTTGCAGCTGAGGGAAAGGTGTACCATACCAAAACAAACAAAACAAAACAACCCCATCCACCTCTAGTGTCTTCAAATATCTAAGTGGCCAAAGGCAACTCATGAAAAATACATGCATATTTGCAGTAACATTCTATGAAGTCCTAAGTTAAATCATTTATAAGTGTTTAGCAGAAGCAAAGTCAAATACATAAGAGAGTTAATAGCTGAATCTCCTTCATCTGTTTACACATCTAATTTAAATACTGCCAAACAGTCCAGACCAGTGTGGCTCAGCTGGCTGGACAGCATCCCCTAAAGCAAAAGATCACCAGTTCAATCCCCAGTCAGGGCACATGCCTGGGTTGCAGGTTCAGTCCCCAATCAGGGTGTGTAAGAGAGGCAACCAATTGATGTTTCTCTCTCACATCAATCTTTCTCTCCATCTCTCTTTAAAAAATAAACAAAATCTTTACAAAAAATGCCAAACAGGCCTTGGCTTGTGCGGCCCAGTAGATTGAGCACAGGACTGTGAACCAAAGGGTCACTGGTCCGATTCCCAGACAGGGCACATGCCTGGGTTGTGGGCCAGGTCCACAGTAGGGGGTACACTAAGAGCAACCACACATTGATGTTTCTTTCTTTCCCTCTCTCTCTCTCTCTCTCTCTCTCTCTCCCTCCCTCCCTTCCCCCTTCTCTAAAAATAAATAAATAAAATCTTTTTTAAAAAATTGCCGAACATTTTGGCTTTTTTTCTCTCTTCTTTTTCCCAGATTTTATTTGCATCATTATTTCCTTGGTAATTCTTAAAACCCAAAGGACTTCTAAAGTTCTTATAAGTTTTTCACTGTCCCACTGTCTACAGAGGCAGAAGGCTGGGAACCCAGGTGACCATCAGTGGGGGAATGGAGAAATAAACAAGGGCATGTCCACATAATCAAGTATCACGTCGTAATAACACAGTGAAGAAGCACTTTGTGTTCCGATATGAAATGATGGGGTGGTAAAGAGGAAAGGTAAGAACTGTGTGTGCTATGCTTCCTTTTGTGGGTAGCAAAAGGATACTCATGTCCCGCCATAAATGTAAAACACCTCTAGAAAAATACGCAGGATGCTGTTAACACTGGACGTCTCTGGAAAGGGGTTGGGAGAGAGATTTTTGACAGCATACCCTTCTTCACCCTTTGAAGTTTAAACCACGTAAGTACAAGATCTGTCCAGGAAAAGTCCAGCTATTGTTAGCATTACGAGAACGGTTTGCTCAACAGCGATGTCACCTGGCAGCCACGGACAGCGGACTGGAACGCGCACGTGTGAGCAATGATGGCTTCACTGTACTGGTCAGTGGGGGCTCCCCGCAGACACTGTTGAGTGACCATGTGCACTGTGTGGCCATAACATTCACAATGACTGAGCAAGTAGAGCAAAGAATCTGTACCAAATTTGGCAATAAGCTTTACCATTCCTCCTTGGAAACTACTCGGATGATTCAGAGGGCCACAGCTGTGGGCAACTGGTAACTGGGAGTCTCATCATGCTTCACTTCTTGGGCAGTTTTTGACAAAACATCAAATCACCCAGGTGACTCCGCCCCTCTACGGCCCAGATTTGGAAC
Source organism: Tonatia bakeri (assembly GCA_004024845.1). Classification (NCBI taxonomy): domain Eukaryota; kingdom Metazoa; phylum Chordata; class Mammalia; order Chiroptera; family Phyllostomidae; genus Tonatia; species Tonatia bakeri. The sequence goes on from PVIA01004953.1 coordinate 68,999, forward strand.
CCTGTGACTCCTGGTTTTTCCCAAAATTAAAATCACCTTTGAAAGGGAATGGATTTCACACCATCAATGAGATTCAAGAAAATACAACAGGACAGCTGATGGCAATTGAGGGAACTGTGTGAGGTCCCAAGGTGCCTATGTTAAAGGGAACTGAGGCGTCGTTGTCCTATGTACGATGCTTTTTGTATCTTCTTCAATAAATGTCTCTCTTTTTCATATTATGTGGCTGGATGCCCACTGGACAGACCTTGTATGTTACGTATTTTTAAAAATACAAACTTTTCCATTTATCGGAGTGTGTTCACATGTGTTTGGCTTACCATCATCTGATCACAAAACTTATCGTTGAAGGAGTTTGGGAAGAGTCTGGTGACTGAAGTCAGACGGTTCACAACGTTCAGCGTCAAGCTTCGATAGTCCCCCAGCATCATCAGTAACGGTCGCATGTGTGTGTGGATTTGATCGACTTCTATGGTAGCCCCTTCTAAAAACTATTTTGAAAGAAAGTTTACAAATGAAAACAAACAACAGAATGTACTTTACAATAGAACAGAACTCGTATGCACCTCTGGCAGCAAGTTTTTGTCTTTTTGGGGGAAGTGGAATGTTAAATATACACATTCCAGAAGTTTCTATGCCATGAGGAAGACCAGTCGTCACTGTTTAATATTTTAAAAGGTTCAGTGTGACTGTGGCCGGGTAGAGACATTACCATCACTGTACGTTAATAACCCCAGACACTGCCAGGCACACGGAGCTCCTGCGGCAGAGTTCGCACGCACACACGCCTCACCTTTCTCATACAGGCTTCTCCAGCCTCCTGGAGCTCACTGTTCGTGGAGTTGAGAGCTTTGAAGAGTGCGGCAATGATCTTCTCCCTGGACTGAGGAAGGTAATTGCAGGCAGCAAGCGCATCTTTAGGGAGAGAAATAAACAATCTCATTATTAACCTGAAAACCACAGGACCAAGTTCCTTGTCTAAAGACTCTTACTGACAAAAAATGTGCATCACTAAACCTCTCCCCTAGCATTTGACCTTGAGGAAGATGAAAGAATGCGTGATCTGCTCCCATTATCTACAGGTGATGTCAACAGCCCGCCTGAAAGACCACGGTAAATCTCCCACTGCTCAGGCCGGAGGGACAGAGGCTGACGAAGGAGCAAAGGGGTCCCCACTGACACGGCTGGGCCCCAGAACACCCGCACACAGGGCGAGCGTGGCTGACGTGTGGGCAGCCTCAGAACGGACCTGGGCCAAGGGCACAGCCCGGCACCCTGGCGATGGAAGGAAGAGACACTCGCAGCCTGGCTTCCCTCCAGTATCCACGTGCAATCAGGCAGCCTCCTCTCGACTCGCAGATCAAGGCTTTGGGAATACAAATACTCTTAGGAAAGGGGACACCCCTCACCTGTGTTCATTAAGAGGTAACATTCCACCAAGAGGGACGCCCACATTTGCTCATAGGAATGTATGAGGGGCACCCCAAAGGAAAGAAAACTCATCAGATGAGTGAGAAGCTGGCAAACACGCCTGCCCTGCACCCCCACTCTGGCTCACTGTGTCTTCAGCACGCCAGCCCCATCCTCAGGATCGGGCATTGCACCTCTGTCTCTCAGCTCCTCTGCCGCTAATTCATGGGGTCTAAAGGTAGTTCACCGAGGGGAAGAATATCCAGAAAGCAAGAGACAGTCAACTGAGAAAATCTGTACTGAGATTTACCAAAAGAAAGAGGGAAATGACTGTTTCTGAGTAAAGAGGGAGAACTGATCTAGTGTATTTCCCTAAACTTAACACAGCTCCGGTGCCAAACACTGGAGACTGACACCCACGAAAGCCTTGAGACAGAAGGGTTCCCAGGCACCGCTGAGTCACCACGTCTGCAGACTGTGGCACCTCGTGCCTACGCTCCGAGTCGGACGGAAATGGCAATGTGAATGGCACGGCCGCTCTCTTACACCAGAACACAAGACACGTGAGAGAACGGTAAGGAGTTATTACAGAGTAAAACCCAGTTTATCACAGAGCAAAGAATAATTTAAACCCTAAAATCTATAAAAACCCCTGGCATCTCGTTATCTAGTTTGGTAAACATACAAACGTGATGTCTGATCCAACCTTAGAAACAACGTGAAAAGCAAAAAAAACCCTAGATGACAAAAAGCGGCCCCTGTCCCTTTCGCTGTTGCCCCCAGCAGCCCCTCTCGGGCTTCCACGCACGTACTCAGGGCTGCGATGCGCAGCGGCACGAGGGACGGGAGGCTCTTGTAGCAGGGCAGCTTCGTCAGAGCGGAGTCTTCGGCCTCGCACAGGTTCAAGAGCTGCAAAAGACGAAGCCCCTGGCTTAGCCCACTCTGCTGTAAAGGCAAAGCACCTCGCAAATAAGAGAACTCGGCGATCTTCCACACACCCCACAACATACACAACAGCTGACGGACGGAACTCAGACCCTAAAGAATTTATTTATTTACTTATTTATTTATTTAATATAAAGTCAGTTTTCTGAGGTTTTTTAAAAGATTTTATTTATTCATTTTTAGAGAGAGAGGATGAGAAGGAGAATGAAAGAGAGAGGAACATCAGTGTGTAGTGGCCTTTCAGGTGCCTCGTACTAGGGACCTGGCCTGCAACCCAGGCATGTGCCCTGACTAGGAATAGGACTGGTGACCCTTTGGTTCTCAGCCCATACTCAATCCACTGAGCCACACCAGTCAGGGCTCAAACCCTAAAAAATTTACATATGAAAATGTGACTAAGCTTCCTAATTCTAAGCAAACTCAGTCAGCCTCATTAGTGAAATGAATCCCTACACTTTCTCACCCACTGAGACCACGATGTTTTTTCTTTACACAGAGAGTCATTTTATCTCACTGCGAATTCCAGGATGGCAAGTGCCTTCTCCTCCTTGTTCAGAGCTAGGCCAGTGCTCGGCACATGTACGTGCTATAATTCATATCTGAGTGGCCACGCTTCTTTTTTGTACGGAAAAGGGCCACCCTGTCTCCCTGTGCTAGGAACCACCCCCCTCCCCTCCCCTCCCACAAGCCGGTGTGTGCACACGAGCACAGACGTGAACGCCCACACCTGTGTCTGGGTGGCCACACTGTAAGGCCAGGGTTCCCAGCACAGCCGTACACCAGAGTCCCCTGGGAAGCTTTCAGAGGTTCGGCTCCCAGCCTGACCCCATTTATCTACTGAACCTGAATCGCCAGAGAGAAGACTCAAGAGTCTCTATTTTTCAAAAGATCTTTTGCTGCAGCTAGCACACTGATGCGCTTAGAAAACTCATTTCCCTCTCCAAGATCTGTCATTCAACACCACCGGGTTCTGGAGCTTAGTGAGGAAATTTCCATGCAGGTGATGATGCATCTGCCTCCAGAACCACCAGAGAAGCCGTCCTCCCACTGCCCATGGTTCTGCTGGACCCTCAGTCCAGTCCCAGAAGTGATGACTCATGTGCAAGAGACATAAGGTGTAAAAGGTCAAAACCAGACCACACGATCAAATGACCCTATGCCCAGGCAGACACACAGGACTCGAGAAACCAGGAGGTAAACTGTCATAACTAGAAATTCAGACCAAGTGTGGCTCAGGACGCATTTGCTTCTGTAGCACAATGCCTCCAGAAGCGTGACTGTCCCACAAAAACTGCAGGCTGGGACTGACCACCTGAGCAGTCCTGTATGTAGTCTCAGAACTAATGCTTGTAATTTGACAGTATCCGAAGTTTCATCTCTACCTGTTACTGTCTGTATCACCACACTGGAAAATTAACAGTGACAAACACTTGTGAGATGCCATCTGCCTCTGCCCGTCATCTTGAGTCAAAGGGCAAGTCCATGAGAGGCCGGCAGGGCCGGGCAGCGATCAGGATGCAGGCTCTAAAGCCGGCATCGTGGCGCCCACCCACGGCCCAGGGCGCCTCTGCCATGGCCTCAGGGGATAACAAACTCCCAAGCTCGGTGTCTGCACCTTCGCGATGTCAGAGCTGCAGAGGGCATTCGTGTGAAGCGGGAGTGCTCACCACGCACGGCACAGCCACGCGATCTCTACACGCAGTGAACTGGCACTTTCTGGGCCGTCTTACTCTGGGCAGCAGCTGATGGGACCGAGACTAACATGGATGGTGGCTGTAGATCCGGATTACGACCTGCAGGCCCCGAAGAGCAAGGTGCCTGGGAGAGGGCGTGCAGAGTTCGAAGGACGCAGGACACCTATCTGCAGTCACTGTGCCCAGGTCTCCCTGATCCCAGACGTGACATGCGAGTGTGGCGCATCGGGCCGGGCTACGGCTGGTCACCTGTGGCACCTGCCCGGCCTTCTCCAAATGCTGCCCAACCAGTCTCCGCACACACAGACAGGCAACCAGACACACGCCATCGCCACCCACGCCATGCGTACCACCACCCCCCTACCTCTGTGTAGAACACCTTATGCTCCACCACGTTAAGGTCCATCGTGAAGAGCCTGGGCTGCAGTGTGGTGCAGAACGTGTTCCCCTCCATCAGGCCGATTTGCGCATTGGCGGGCTGGTGTCTGAGCAAATGCTTCTTGGGTGGGACCATGTCCTGGAGGACCTGGGACAGGCAAGGCGGAAGCACCACTGACTGCCTGCCCTGACAAGCAAACGCCCCTCATCGCGATACTCTAAAACGATAACCAATTCGAGAACCCAAGAGATGACAGGCTATGACAAATGTCTTTTAGTTAGGTGACAGAGGATGCTTCGCGTGCTAAACCTGGGCTGTGAGTGTCTGACACATTTCATTCCTAAGGCTCCAGAGTCACCTCTCCTAAAACCACCACCACCAGACTCCAGTACACTGGCCCCGGGAACCAGCCTTCTGTTCTGGCTCCGACAGTCACTGACACAGCCCCCGCTAACACAAACACACCGACTTGTGCATATCTGAGGTTAAAACCAGCACGCGTGCACAGCACTCTATGGACACAGAGTTATAAATTATGCATCTTCTACACCTCAGGTCTGAAGGGAAGAAAGTCTCACAAGTTTTGCTCGAGTTGCCCTGCCCCAGTGACAGAAACCTCACCTCTTTGTGGGGTTCCATGATCACTGTCACACTCTTCCCAGTGACCTGGGCCAACACTTGCAGGGAATGCATAGCTTGTTTTCTCACAGTAGAGTTGGGAGAGGTGACTTCTCGAACCAAGTCGTGCGTCACGTGGTGAAAAGACTTCTCCTGAGCGGCCACAATCTCCTCCGCTCTCTCCTCGTCTTTCAACGGTGTCGCGCACCTCATCAGAAGCTGCTCCAGGGTGGTCTTGGCCATGGCAACCGCCCCATTGGAGACCTGCAGGCCAGGGCTCCTTAGACGGAACAGGCCCAGGGCCCCCACAGCTCCTGCACAGCCGCCCGCCACGAACACTCCAATGGGGGGGGCACACCCCTCGTGCCAGCTAACTCATTAAGATGCTGTCATAACCTGCACCAAGTACTTCAGCAGCTAAATCACCTTCTTATACATAATTCCTGTCTATCACTTGGAAAAGAATACGAGGCAGCCAAGACCTTCATCTTCAGGGAACAGACCAGTATCAGCGCCCACCGTGCTCTGTTTCACTCCAGCTAGCACAGGCGCCCACCCGAAGAGAGCAGCTTCTGCAGACACGTTTGGAGTGTGCACACACTGGAGCCCAGGACCAGACTGAGCAGCGCTGCTCGCCCCACAGAGGTGGTCTGGCTTCTGACTGCTCCTTGTGAGAGCAGGCAGCTGTCTGACAACCAGAGAAGAAGCCAGAGGGGTCCCGATGGGCCCTCTTATTAAAGATACTGTTACAGAACTTAAACTTTTGGGAGAGCAAATGTGCAGACCTGGCTCACGCTAACTATTCCTCTCCAGACTAATCAGCTTCGTGGGCAGCCCGGTGGGGCGGGGTGCCGGCCGTCACCTACCTCTCCAGTTAAGTCCATCATGACAAAGAGAAGCGCTTTGAGGAACGTCTGCTGGTTCTGCAGGACCCAGGTGAGGGGCAGCCGCTCCATGAGAAACTTAATGGACACCACGCCCCCCAGCTTTGCGTACCAGGCCTGCTCGTAGCAACACGCACACAGGCGCTCCACGATGTAAGAAAACAGGGGCAGCTGGCACGCCTGCGGAGAAGCACAAGCACACGAGCCCCTGTGTTACTGCAGGTCCCTGCCAGGCCCGGCACCCAAGCCCCAACCAGAAGACCCCCCTCTGTGCGTCCTTACCCTCTCCTTGGAGCCCAGGATGATACTCGCAACGTCGAAAATCACGGCGAGGGCCACCTCCCCGATCTTGCACAGCTCCTTCTCCTCGTACGCCATGCAGATCGCTATGGCATCAATGAGGACCAGGGGGTCCATGCCCCGGGACCCGTTCTCCTCGCTGTGGAACATGGCCGTGCTGGGCTGGCCGCCTGCCTGGTAGCAAGGCAGCAGGAACGGACCTGAGGGAGTGCATGGGCACGTGAGAGGCGAGCGTGCGCATGCAAACAACATTCTTGTCCCTCAAGATGCCAAAGTCCTTCAGCTTTCCTTCCTTTGGGGTCAGGAACTCAACAGACCCACTTCTGCTGCACTGCAGTTATTTGTAAACTAACCAGTCTGATTTGCACTAAGATAATTTTTCTGAATGTTTTCCATTATACTCCATAATCTGAATGTATTATTTTCAGGTTCTCTCAATCATAAATCAAAATGTATTAATTTAAAATGAGACCCACCATTGAGTACCTTCTTTTTAAAAAAAATCATTAAATAGGCTAAGAGGCAGAGCATAGGAATGACTATGAGCTATACTCTGGACATTCCTGCCATAAAATAACAATAAAAAGCCCTGGCTGGTGTGGTCCAGGGGATTGAGTACCAGGATGCAAACCAAAGGGTCACGGGTTCAATTCCCAGTCAGGGCACATGCCTGGGTTGCAGGCCAGGTCCTCAGCTGGGGGCACATGAGACACAACCGCACACTGATGTCTCTCTTTCTGTTTCCCTTCCCCTCTTTAAAAATAAATAAACTCTTAAAAAAAATAATAAAAAACAATAGCATCCAGATAAGACACCCAACACACACCAAAAGACCAGTCTGCCAGCACTGTTATAATTAACGCCTCAAGGGTGCCCAGTACCAGCCAGAAGGGGGTTACCGGGAGGCTTACTGGTGTGCTGGGACGTTAACGTTAACAGAGGAGACTCTGGGAAACCCCCGCAGTGCCAAACTGCACAGTGCAGACTGCTGAGGCCGAGGCCAGCTCCAAGGCAGAGCGCCTCACATCCTGCAGTGCCCCAGGAGAGCCACGCAGTGTTCCAAAGGGCGAGGGCACTGAGGACACAGGCCAGAGTGGTGCTGCCCAAGCGTGTCCACCGACCAGCACTGGTCGGGAGGAACTACAAACACTGGGTGTGCTCAGAAACTTACAAAGCACTGGGCAGAGCCCTGACAGTCCTGCTGTTTCTCACAGAAGCACCGGTCTGCGGTGGGTCAGAAACACAACCAAAGAGACAAAAGCAGCCCTTCGCCACCAGAGCCTGAGGATGCCTGCAGCAGAGCCAGCGGCCATTCCTGGTGGGGACGGCCCGGAGGCCACCCAGGAGCATAGACGGACAGCGAGGGAGCCTTGGAGGAGCTGGCGGGGCAGCAGAGACACCGTAGAAAATGGCGCAGGGGTGGAGCGGCCCGCAATGAGTGTGACTGCAAACTGTCTGTTACACACCCAGTCTTCACAACACGGCAGCCATCGCTGAACACCAACCATCTTTTTCAATGTAATGAAGCAGAAAATCAGACAAGAAAGGCCAGAACTCAATCAGCCAAACTCAGCTTCTCTGAAACACCACCAAGTCCTGACCCAGTTTTTGAGGTGCCCTGAAGAAGCCACACAACCACTGCCTCGGCCCCACTCACCACACTGCTGGGCGACGGCCACCATGGTGTAGTGGCGGATCAAGCTGGCCACGAAGGGCAGGGCACTGGGCCGGAGGTCTTTAATGACCGCAGACATGAAGGCTCCGGTCAAAGCCTGCTCAAACGTCTTGCGAGCCGGAGTGTCTTGTGCTTTGTAGCGATGTGATATGATGACGTTCGGTATGGTCTTCTCCGTGAAGCTGGAAGACAAAGCATTTACCTTTGGCCTGCCCTGTTCCTCTCGCTCAGGAAGGCTGAGCGAGCAGTCCCGCGGCTGTGACTCCAGCAGCACTAGGACCCGAACACGGTGATCTCATCACCAGCACTCACAGCCAGCGGTTCAGCAGGCACCACGCGTGTCCGCCTGGTGTGAGGTATTCGAAGAAGTAATATGATCCCATAGGGACAAAGAAAGCTGCGACCTAAAGGCAGCTAGCTACACATCTGTCACACAATAACAACCAAACCTCGGGCGCTGAGTCAAACAGCAGCTCTCGCTCTCTGACGAAAAGCACTCACTGCCGAGTCAATGACACGAAACGAACTAGAACCCAAGCAGGCAGAGGCAGGCGAGCAGACATCAAACACAAGGATAAGAAACAGCAGTATTTTAAAAATCATTACTTTCTTTGAAATTTGAACAGCTCCAGCTAACGGAACTTTCTTCCTAGGACAAGAAATCCGCCTCTCGTTTTTCCCACTAACTCTGATTCTGCCTGAGGCCATAAGGCCCTTCACCACCACACACAGCAGCTCCAACACAGTATGTCCAGAAGGGGTGGACTCACAGAGACGGGAGTAGGTCCCTGGTTGCCTGGGGTTGGGAGGGGGGTTCTCTGTAAATGGGCACTGAGGAATCTTCCTGGGGGGATGAAAATGTTCTCATTCTGATTTATATTTGCAACACTCTACTAAAAATCACTAAATTGTAACACCTGAAGTAGATGAATCTTGGATATATAAAACACACCTCAAAAAAGTTGTTAGCAAACCTTTTTGTAATCATCGTGCCAATACCTGAATCGGGAAAGCGTCATCAATAAACGCTGTAACTGGCAAATAGCACCCTGATGACAAGCAGGACACTCACGTCATCTCAGACCATCTCTCCGCCAATTATTTACCAACTACAAACAGTAAAACCCCAACCTGGCAGTGGGGACGGGGCGGCAACACTCCCACCAGCGGAGGGGCCAGCGCCGCAGTCCCTCACGGGACTGTGCGGAGACACTGCTGGGGGCCGCAAGGGCAGTTCCAGGCTCTGGCAGACGAGTAGTCGGAATCTAATCATGGGAACACGGGCAAAACCGCACTAGGGACACGCTGCAAAGTGACTGGCCTACATCTTCCGAAAATGGCAATGTCATAAAAGAGTTTATAAGGCCAAATAATTACCCTATTGTCCTACGAATTCACCTACCTAATTTGAACCTCACTGAACAAAGTGGCTGCTCAGGACTCTGTCAACATCCAAGACACGGGGCTGCCACCACCGTCTTGCCTCTGGCACCGGTTCCCTGCGCCTTCCCCGCCTCGCACTGAGGAAGGAAGGAGTGGAACCCAACTCTCTTCCTTCCCCTTTGCCAGAAGTTTTTCCATTTTATTAAGACTTTAAAGAATCAACTTTTGGCTTTATTGCATTCTATCGTATGTTTTCCTTTTGTTCATTCCTTCTCCTTTTCTTCTTTTGTTTACTTTGTTTTATTTTTTCCTCATTTTTAAAGCAAGTGTTTAGCTCAATTTGACATTAGTTCTTTTCCACTACGATCTTTAACAGCTTTTTGAGGCATAATTCACATGCTATAAGTCATTTATTTTAATTAGTTCGACGAGCTTTACATTTCCACAGCTGCACAACCATCACCATAATCCAACTCTGAAACGTGCCAACCCCAAAGAGTCAGCCCCACCCTGCCCCCAGGGCAACCACTGACCACAACCTGAACTGTGGGAGCAAAACACAAATGTCAGGTGACAAATCATGGGGAACGAAGTGTCCCCAAGGACTGGAAAAGTAAAGGACCACTGAGTGCACACCACGTGACAGGCACTGTGGCCACCGGGGCAAGCGGACAGGGGAGAAGTGCATGGCCCTGGGTTCCCGAAACTCTCAACCTAACAAGGAGGCAGTCACAGAGGCAACCACCATGGAGGTGAACCTCAGCACGCAAGCACCCAAGCTCTCCTTCCCGTCTGCTCCAGCAGCCGACACGAGCACAGTGCGGCCAGCAGCACGTCCTTCTCCCAGTCTGGAGGAGCGCGCCCCCGGTGCTAAGGAACCTGGGCAGTCCCTCCCCCCCCACCACCCCTCGCTCCAGGAACACTGCGTGCAACGGCAGAGGAGTAGACCGCCGACGTACTTGGGGTGTGCGAGGAGCTGGTAGAGCGCGTGTTTGTTGTCCTCGAGGCTCATCATGGCCACCAGGAAGCACTTGATCACCTCCCACGCCTGCCTGCGGTAGTAGGGCTCTGTGTTGGCGCTCTTCAGGCAGTCCAGCGCGGTCTCGATGGCCTGAGGCGACAAGGAACATGGAGACTGCAGTGTGTACGGAGCCACACGGCTTTGAGAGGCCCACACCAGCTGTGCGGGCAGTGCCCAGGAGAGTCCTCGTGCACTCCCTGCTGAAGCGGGCGCGCTGGGCCTGCACGGGCTAGCGGGTGCTCCCTCGTGGACGCATCTGCAAGGAAGGAACTGCACGGTTCACACTAACACGTCCAACAGAAATCGCTAATTCTGCGCTTAAATAGCCAACGGGAGGTCCCAGAAGTGCAGGGAGCTCAGACCCCTAGGGCAGACTTGCTGGACTACACTCGACTCTGGGTGGTCTCCACGCGGGTCACCGTCCTCAGGAGAGTGATGGACTTTCTGCAGACTTCCCTGTGTCTGACTTCGGAACTAAAAGACAACTTTCCTAAGCTTTCGCTAAATTGCTCTTTAGAAGAGAAAAATGTTTTAGGTCATTTCTTCCCCAGAAAACCTGCACAGCAACACTCACTCGCACTTTCACCCTTTCCATCTCTCTGACCGGGGAGACAGGAGATGCACAGTCTCACACACAAACAGTCTGAAGCCTGTGACCACTAGGACATCACCTTAATGGTAACTGTGCACAGCACAGCAGAGAACTCATCTGTGTCAAAGGTCTGTCTGGGCTCCGTGTAAGCAGCCGGAGGGAGCCGACAGACAGCTCTGCACTCGAGGGCCCGCCAGGTGACAAAGTGCGCTTGGCCACGTGGAGGTGACGCAGCTGCTCACCGCATGGCCCAGCTGCGAGCCCATATTCTTCTGGGCACAGCAGAACCGTTGCTTCTCCTGCGGCCTCTGGTCTGGTCATTAACAGGTAATAAATCACGAAAGGGGAACGTCCCCGATTTTAACTTGAAGAACCAGTGTAAGCTGGGACCTGAGGACCCGCCGAAGGGAGTGAGGCCTACACAGCAGGCCTGACACAGGACTGGCCATGGGGCTTCGCTGCACGGCCTGGCTGCACTGTTCCCGCCCTGTGCCTCGCAGACGCAGTCATCTGGGCTGGCCCAGCCCTGGGGACGCTGCCCACCGGGGAGCAGGCACCGTGGGCCTCCGTGCGCATGCAGGAGGACTGTGGACGCCTCTCTGTCAAACGGGGGCCCCCACACTGTAGCGGCTTTGGGGAAAAACTACTTCTAAAGAGATTTTCTTGCTCTGCTTATCCACGCAGACATCAAATCAGAGTTAGACGCCTTAGTTTTCGCTACTTGTCATCAACCTTGCCACTGACAGAGGTAAAGCAAACAGAGGCCCTAACTTAAAGCCGTCACCGCAACTGTGAGAATGTGCTACCGACACAGGGAGCTCACAGCAGCGACTCTCGCCCTGAACACAGAGAGAATTCCAGCTGTCAGTCCTCTCAGAAGGGAAGCAGCATCTCCACGGCAAGTATGTTGATAAAGGTTTGGATGGGAAGCTGAGATCATGCCTCACCCCCGGTCTGGAGAAGGCAACGCCGCTCCATGGGGCGGGGCTGGGAGGGGGCGGGGACAGCGGTGCCTGCTCAGCAAGGAAGTGGGGGCCACTGGACTGAGAGGTGAAGAAAACAACTCCTGACAATTCCCCGTGATGGGCGTCCTCCCTCCCAGACACTCTGGTTTAAAAAATCACAATCAAGGGGGGTCATCCCAGGGATGCAGGGACCATATGACCCAACGTCTTCTAGTAAGTATGATGCACCACGCTGACAAAATAAAAGACAAATGTCACGTGATCTCATCAACAAACCCAGGAAAAGCACCTGACAAGAGACAACACCCACTTATGACAGAAACACCCAGTAAAACTGGGCACAGAAGCACCTCATAAAGGATATATGGGACCAACCCTCAGCTAACCTCGCGCCCCAAGGGGAAGAACTGAGGGCTGGGCAACAAGACAGGACGCCCAGCACCAACACTGCACGGCAGCAGAGTGCCGGGAGTCCCGGCCGGGGCGGCAAGGAAAAGAAACAAAGGCATCCAAACCGGGGATGAAGAAGTTAATCTGTCACTCTTTGCAGATGGCATGATTCTATATGGAGAAACCCTAATGACACCACAGAAAAAAATATTAGGAAAGGTGAACAAACACAGTAAAGTTGAATGACATAGAATCAATATACAAGAATCTGTTGCATTCCTACGTACTAATTAAATAGCAGAAAGACAAATGAAAACAATCCTAGCAAAGCAAAAAGAATTAAATACCTAACAATAAACTTAACAGAAGGACCCGTACACCAAAAGTACAGACGCTGTTGACAGAAATTAAAGATGACATAAAGAAATAATGTTCCATGTAGAGAAATGAAAAGATGTTCTGTGCTGACATATTAGAAAAACTAACAGTTAAAATGGCCATAATACCTAAAAGAACACACAGATTTAATGCGATCCCTATCAAGATTCCAATGGCATTTTTCACAAAAATATTTAGAACAAAAAAATCAAATTCGTATGGAACCACGAAAGACCCCAAATAGCCCCAAAGTGATCCTTGGAAAAAAAGAAAAAGCGGTAGGTAACACGCTCCCTGACTTCAAGTCATATCACAAAGCTACTCAAGAAGTCACCAGAACAGCCTAGTGCTGGCAGAAAACACACAGCCCGAAGGAGCAGAGCCCACAGCCGGGGATTAACCACACAGTACAAGGGACTAACCTGCAACAAGGGAGACAGAAACACGCAACAGAGAAAAAGTCTTCTGCACAAATGCTATGGGGAAACCGGAAAGCCACATGCAAAAGAGTGGAAACACATCGCCCCCTCATACCCCACACAAAAATTACCTCAAGATGGACTAAGACTTGACTGTAAGGCATGAAACAATAAAACACAAAGAGAACACAGACACTAAACGTATGGGCCGTGGTCTGAGAGGACTTTTGTGAACCTGATCCCAAAGGTAAGTGACACGGAAGGGAAAATGAACGGGACCACACAGCCGAAGAAACCACCACCAAGACAAACAGGCAGCCAGCTGAACGAAGAAGTGCTCTGCAGACAGTGCCCCCAACAGGCAGTAATTCCACAACATGCCCAGAACTCCCACAACTCAGCGACAGAAACACCAACGTGATTAAAAAGTAAGCAGCCCTGGCCAGGTGGCTCGACAGTTGGCACACTGTCCCATACAGCACAAGGCTCGAGGTCCGATCCTGAGTCAGGGCACAAACCCAGGTTGTGGGCTCAATCCCAGTCAGGGAGCGTACGGGAAGCAACTGATTAATGTTTCTCTCTCACATCAATGTCTCTCTCCCCCCTCCCTTTCTCCCTCTCTCTCAATTCAATAAACGTATCCTCAGGTGAGGAGGAGAGGAGGGAGGGAGGGAGGGAGGAAATGGGCAGAGGACCTCAAGACACTTTTCCATGGAAGACATACAAGTGGCCAACAGGTACGTGAAAAGGTGCTTAACATCACTAATCTATAAAGAAAATGCAAATCAAAACCACAATGAGATTCCACTTCACACCTGTTAGAATGGCTTTTATCAGAAGGCAAGAAACAAGTGTTGAGAGGATGTGGGAAAAAAGGAATCCTCATACACAGCTGGTGGGAGTGTAAACTGGGACACCCACTGTGGAAAACATCATGGAGAGTCCTCAAAAAATTAAGAATAGAGCTACCACATGACCCAACAATTCCTCTTCTGAGTATCTACACAAAAAAATGAAAATATTTATTTGTAAAGATATATGCACCCGTGTTGCAACATTATTCACCACACCCAAGACATGGAAACAACCTAAGTGCCCTTCGATGGATGGGTGGATAAAGATGCAGTACACGTATACTGTGGAATATTACTCAGCCATAAAAAAGCTGAAATACTGCCATTTACAACACGAAAGGGTCTTAAGAGTGTTATGGTAAGTGAAATAAGTCAAGATAAAAGGCTAAGAACTGTATGGTTTCACTCACGTGGGATATAAAACAAAAACAACAAATAAGAAACCTCACGGACACAGAAACAGAAGGGGGGCCAGCAGAGGGGAAGAATGCGGAGGAATAACGAAGGAGGTTGAGGGGTCAAACACACGGCAACAGAAGGCGACCAGACTTGGCGTGGAGAGCACACGACAGAGTGTACACGTGGTGTATCGTAAAGTTGTACACCTGCAACTTCTATAATGTCATTAGCCAATGCTATCCCAACACACTAAAAAAACCCCACAGAACTCACTACGTGGGTGCATTCCTACCCAGACAGGTAAGCAGGCCAAGCCCCACAAGACGAAACAGCAGGACAGAACAAAGCTGGCCTGAGCAAAGGGGAGGCTGAGTCGCTCCAGGTCATGGAACACTGGTGTAAGGCCAGATCTGCACGTGGCACATGAGTCTCCGCCGACAGGGGATTAATGAACGGACTCGGCTCTCGGACACACGTAAAAGCCTATGCTAACTCTTTTTAAAATGCCCAGGATACAAGGAACAGAAGGATGTTACGAAAAGACATGACAACCAAGGCTATACAAAATGCACAGTGAGAAAGAAGCTGGTTATACAATGAGGAAAATTCAAATGCAACAATGTAGACTACAAGTACACAGAACAATACAGCAGAACAATACACGTGTAACAAAGGACCCAAAGAACCCAGAGGGGTCAGTGGATGAAGGGGGAACAGTTTTCTTTTTTAAATCCTCACTCAAGGATATGTTTACTGATTTTAGAGAGCAGGGGATAAAGACAGACAGACACATCGACATGAGAGAGAAACATCAATAAGTTGCCTCCTAAAAAAAAAGAAGTTGCCTCCTATACATGCCCTGGCCACAACCTAGGCATGCACCCCGACCAGGGATCGGACCCACAACCTTTTTGTGTACTGAACAACGCTCCAACCCACTGCGCCACCCGGCCAGGGCAGAACAGTTTTTTCAATGAGGATAAAGCAAAAGTAGTTGGATGGGACACTTCAAGACACTGGGGGCACAGTTTGCTCATTCCTTATGCGATGAAAAGTGTTCCACAGGGTGTGCAGAGGGCCACTCGCAGCGGACTGAGCGGCCAGGAAAGGCAGCGGGGGTTGCTCCAACAGGGACCGGGAGAGAGCGAGGTCCACTGGAGACATGGGGGTGAGAAGCAAGAATGGCAAGAACTTGGGTGTTCAGTGCCATTCGAGGTAAAGCCCACACTACATGTCAAAATGTAGTCCAGCACTGGGCGGGCAGGGTCTCACCTGCTTGTCCCTCAGGAAGACGGAGCGGCTCAAGGGTCCAAAGCCTCAGGGGCAACACCCCCCACTGGCCTCCCGTGGTATGAAAACCCGCTCGCCAATCAAGCTGCTCCCCAAATAAATCTTGTTTTTCTTTGAATTAGAAATTCCATCCCCAAAGAAATACATGTTTTCTTCACATATTTTCAAACAGAAATTAACTTTGTTAAAATGAAACTTATATTATCTTTAAGAAGCTCCCAGAGACTTCCACATTTACCTTCTCCATTGGGAGCTGAAGAGACGCTTTACAATCGGAAAACTCCACGGTAATACTCGGGCCTTGCACTTCAGTCACAACGTACTGCAGCTTCTGGGATTCCTTCAGCATCTTCCTGTTGCTGCCACCAAATTTGCCCAGCACGCGGTAGGCCACGTGGGAGATGCTGTCGGCAGGGTTGCGCAAAGTGCGCCACAGGGCCTGGAAATCAACACACCCCCATTAAAACCCTTTCAAGGTCGTGCACTCACACAGTCCACAGTCAAAATTCAGGAGTTTTATAAAAGACTGTGCAGCAGTTGCTCTTCCTTCCACGCCTGCCCCCCAACACCCAAGTGCCTCTTCTTGGAGAAAACCACGTGACTGGTCTTGTGTATCATCCCGGAAAACTTTTTGTCTTTACAGAAATGCAAATATAAATACAGACATTCCTCCATGCTCCTGAAATACAAACAGCAGAACATAGTAAATGCTGCAGAGCTCAAAAGCAAGGAAACTAGGCAACAGAGAGTTGAGGCATCTTTACAAACTGGGACTAGGAAGAGCACAGAGGAAAATGTAATTCACTGGTAAACTCTCATCCTGGGAGTAGATGGTGAGTTCTCAGGTTTTTACTTCTATTATTAGGTTCTGTAACTTCAAAACACGACGCAGAAATCATGCATCTCAAACCTCACATCAGAAAGGACGGCACAGGGGAAAACGAGGATCACATCACTACCAGCACTGTGGGGGCAAATAACGTGCACCTGGTACTGACGATCAGTAAAAGGGGTACACACACTCAACTGTTCCAAAAAAACTGTCAATTTTCCCACATTTTCCCAGCTAACTAAGCATGTCTTGAAAATTACCATAGCTCACTATTAAAGCATATTTTCTTAAATCACTTTCTGGTACAATGCCTAATATTAATATCTAGCAATAATCAACATAAAACCTTGGTACTTTCCTCTAAAGCAAAAATTTCTCTTCCGTTCCTATAGGTCCGAAGAGGCTTCTCTTCAAGGACTGAGAGGTGTTGCCCCAGTCCCCTCACCTCCACCCCTCCCCCTGGCCCACCCACTCCTCACATATCTGCTGAACTCCCCAGGGGGTCTGGCGTCCTGGTGCCCACGTGGACTGAGCTAGTTGACGGGCTACAGTGAGACAGCTCACGCCACTGTCTAGTGGACGAGCTGGTTGTGTGCCCCCAAAAGCAGCCTGGGCCCTTAGGGCTCTCCCTAGAGCTGCCTGCCTGACAGGCTGGCAAGAAGCCAGGGAAGCCCTCCCTGCCTCTTCCTCCCACGGGGTGCGCACCCCTTCTTGGCTAGGGCTTCCAAGTTGCCACCTCCAATCCACTCTGCCCCAAGACTCCTGTCCTCTAGGGGCTGCTGAGCCTCCACCACATACAGCCAGCAGAATTCTGGCCCCACCCTGGGGCCACACACTCTGTGCTAACATGGCAAGTGGGAAAGTAACAGACAAACCTCTGACAACCACCAACCACATTACAAATCAGTAACAGCAACAGGAAGGGAAAACCTGGTATATGACATTTGAGCTCTCATGAACAAAAACCGTAAAATGTGTGCAGACAGCTACGCCTTCCCTTGGGAACCTGCATCTCTTTACCGGGTAACTCAGGACCTTCTGTGAACAAAGAAAGGATCTCCCCAGTGGCCACAACACCTGTCTCGTATGCCATCAACTCGGTGAGAAGGCGGCACCTGTGACAGCCTCCAGACGGAGCGGCGCTGCGCAGCCGGCATCCACTCGGTACTTACAGTTTTCTTTACGCCTTCTCACAAGCCAGAAGACACACAAAGTCCCTCACAGCTTCGCCACGTCATCCCGCAGACAGTCCACCGATGAGCGTGGAGAGCTCAACAGGGGCGTTGCGGCCAGACACTGCCTGCCTGCCTACATCTTCAGCGAAGACCAGACACGTGAGCACTGGCGCCCTCTGCTGGCGCCGAGGAGAACCAGACTTACCTGCATGAGCTCTGCGCGTACCGGCTGAATGTGGTCGTACAGGAAATCGGGCTGCAGGTTGTCCACACACAACTCCAGCGTCCTCAGGCCTTGGCTGACCAATGTCTGCGAGCCATTGAGAGCGGACACCAGGGGGTCCATGAGCATGGGCAGGTAGGGCAGGAGGGAGCTCAGCCGCACAGGCACAGTGAGGCAAAGCTCCACGAAGAGGTCCTTCATGTGCTGCTTGTGCAGGCCGCTCTGCAGCATGTTCAGCCCTGCGGGGCGGGAGGGGCACACACAGAGGGGGTCACCGTGCAGGCACCAGCCAGAGTCACTGCACGCCGACGTGACACGGGTACACGCTTCACGCCCTCTGTGAAAGCCGTTATATTCATTAGCTCAACCTGTTCCTGAACTGCTTCATGGTCCCTTTGCCTACGCTAGTCATAGCAACAGCAGGCTGCACCTAATTACAAACTAAGTTGTGACTATACTTTAATGCTCTTGCAATAAAACAAACATCACACATCGACCTTTCAATAATGTTATACTATTAATAAGCCCAATCTAAAGACACAAGCTTCTGACATGACATGTTCATCTCAAGTTTGAGATTTACAGTCTTACACCCTTTTTCAAGCCTCCAGTAGACCAACTGGTGTCTACACTCTAAAATATAACTGTTTTCCTAAGGCTCCCCCCTTCTGATTTGTATAAAGGAACACCTCCTCCTTAGAAAGCCAACCTCCCCCCTCCACATGAGGGTAGCCAAGAACGTGCCAAGCTCCTCCCTAAGTGGCACCAGGCAGGTGAAGAGAGGCTCCCAGCGCCCACAGAGACGAGCAGGAAGAGGAGAGTGTGTGACAGCAGACCCGACACGAGGAGCCTCCCAGGTGCTGCCGGTTAACGCGAGCTCGGAGAAGAGCAGTTGACAGAAGGCGTCATGTGGTAGGAGGCAGACGGGAGGAGGGGCTAAGTGCCCATCTGCCTGAACACACGTGGGTGGGAGAGGTGAGCGTGGGGCAGCCGAGGGCGTGCAGAGGGCTCAGGCTGAGGGTTGCCTGGAGATGGGGCCAAAGATTGACAGTGGCGCCTGACTGTGGTTCAGCGCCTTGTCTGGTGGGCTTATGAGCACGTCACAGGAAACGCACACACACATTTCCAAGCTGTTTCCCGGGCACACTGTGCTGTAAATGGCTTCCCCTGGCCAGGGTGCCAGGGACTCTCACACACTTAACAACAACACAAATCCCTGGGACAGCGTTTCCAATCAGTTCACACCCATGAACACCGACCGAACGGACTCGAGATGCCCTTTAGCTCTGTACCTTGAAAGCACTCCTAAGTATACAGGAATTATAGGACTATGGTTGTGTCAAGTGGCAACTAAATAAATATATAAATTTATAAATCAGCTTTGTAACTTGTCTTTTCCCTTCTTGTTCTGATTCTTTTTCAAATCTAGGGATTCCTGGTCTCACAAAGCCACTAGAAACAACTTTCTTCCTAGATTTGCTCACCAAATGCTGAAGAACACAACCAAGTCCCGACTGGAGACACTAAAGCCCTCCAGCTCTCGTGCAACTCCAAAGAGAGAGGAGGAGCCTGGGCCTGAACGGGGTTTCCTCTCTAACTCCCACTGACTCAAAAGAGTGGAACACTGGGACTGGGCGTGAGCACGCTCTCCCCGCCCCCCACCCCCGGGAGAGCATGCACACAGACACCCACACCATGACCTCCAATGGGTGCAGAAGAGGAACCCTGGTGACCAAAGCAGTCAGACCCGGCACACACCGAGGGGCTGCTCTCACCTTGCAGGAGGTTCGGGAGGAGGGGCAGGAACTCCTGGTACAGGAGGTCGTGGCTGCCCCCGCCAATGGAGCGGAAGAGGGCCCGCAGCAGCAGGAAGTAGTTGTAGGGCTCTTTGGCAGTCTGCGCAAGCTCCATGGAGCTGTTCACGATCTTGTGCAGGTGGGGCTGCGGGGGTTGGGGGCAGAGGCAGGTTAATGAGGAGGGCCCGCACCCCTGGGAGTGACACCGAACGTTCACTGCAACCACACGGCGATGGAAGGTGATCTGACAAATGTAGTCCAAAAGGAAAACCAGACAAGCACTGTCCGACCTACATCTGGCTCAAATTCAGTTCTCTCAACACATATGTTGCTTTCTACCAGTTTGGCTATGGAAGAAGCATTTAATAGGTTCCCACCTGTAGGCTCTGCACCTCTTGTGAATACGGTCACTAAATAATCAAACAAGAGGAAAGAACCCCATGTCCTATGCCAGTCTAAATGCAACAAGCAACCTAAAGAAACTGAACTTCCCTATCAATCAAAAATGCCAAGTTTGGCCCTGGCTGCTATGGCTCACTGAATCGAGTGCTGGCCTGCAGACCGAAAGGTCACTGGTTTGATTCCCAGCCAGTGCACATGCCCAGGCTGCAGGCCAGGTCCCCAGCTGCTGCCATGTGAGAGGCAACCAACGCAAGTACCCCTTGCATATCATCCACGTTTCTCTCGCTTTCTCCCCCAACCCCATTCTCTAAAAAAAATAAATAAAATCTTTTTAAAAAACATGTAAAGTTTGAAACAGCCTCAAAAGACATGTAAGGTTTTTGCAGAATTGATAGAAAAATAGGTGTTTCTTTAACAAAAAGCACTTTTATTAGCTTATAGTAATTTTAATCAGCATTGTAACCCACACTGAGCTTTTAATCTTGTACTTCAAATCCTGGTTTTGACATGGGACAAGTTAAATATAACATGGCGCTTTCTTGCAGGCTCACTCAAAGTGAACCAAGAACTGTGAACTGTCGGTGTGGTCAATGGTACAATTCTGAACTTGTTTCTATATATGGCATGATGTGTTTCCTTTACAAAACACACCAACTGCATATATGTCCTCTAGACCGAAAGTTCTATGAATTTGTTCTCCAATACATTCTTAAATAACCTAATGGGAAGATGTTCAATTTTTATTTACTCCTTTGATAGCGTGGAGGGGGGGGAGTGGGGGGCGGAGAGAGAAAGAGAGGGAAACTCAGTTTGTTATTCCACTCATTTATGCATCCATTGGTTGCTTCTTATACAGTCCCTGATCAGGAATCGAACCCGCAACCTTGGTGTATCGGGACAGTGCTCCAACCAGCTGAGCAACCAACCCTGTTAGGTTTGTTTTTGCAGCTGTGGTTCTATACAGCTGTGTCTAGTGTGGGCGCAAACTGAATTATGTGAATATATCAAGTCATGGAGATATGTGACAATTACATACTTCTCATTTTTTTTAAAAAACTAGTATTTTTCTTTCATATTAACACAAAAGTAATGTTAAGGTTGCTAACATGCACAAGTCTTGTTTACAGCCTCAGACTCTCCCTGCAAAATATCTCTCTTCAGATTCACCTGGTGGCAACATCCAACTTCCTACGGGAGCTCAAGTTTCGTCGTGAGTTTATAAGGCAATGTTTACAAGGCTTGTGTTCTGCCATCTGACGCTTTTGAGGGGGTGACAGAACCATGAGTGGGCTTCCACCCATTTTCTAGAATCCAACAACTGATGGAATCAAATCACACAGGATTGGTCATTTGTAAAAATGTTGGAATCATACTCCTCCACGATGACTGTAATTAAGGAACAAAAATGATACAAATTCTTGACTTAAAGGGGAAAAATAAACAGTCCTCGAATGGAATGTTGATGTACTGCCACAGAGAATAGGAACACACAGAGGAAACAAAATTAAAGGGAAAATGGCTGATGTATCTCATCAAATAAGAGGAAAGTCAAGACATTTTTTCCTTCTATATTTTTTTGCATCACTTAATTTCTAAAATAAAGATGATGTGCTTCTAATTTCACTTTTGTAATCCAGAAAAAGGCACTGACTTTAAAAAGAAAAGTAGGCCCTGGCTATGTAGCTTAGCTTGTTAGGGTGTCATCCTGGTACGCCACGGTTACGGGTTCGATCCCCAGTCAGGGCACACACGAGAAGTGACCGGTGAGTACACACATAAGTGGAACAACAAATCAATGTTTCTCTATCCCCCTCCCCTTTCTCTAAAATCAATAAAAATTAAAACTTGAAAATTATTGGCAGCAATATTAATAACCACCCGCCTACCTGTCCTAAGTGTTCTGAAGTTTTCATCTTCAATCACCAGATAAATGAAGCTTTGTTCAGAAATATACGAAATGTCTGTCACACTCGGCACTTATTTGTTACAACTATTTTATGAACTCAAAGAGCACTTTACAAACATAAAAAGCCACTCTAGTTTTTGTTCTAAAGTGTGAGCAAGAACTCGGCAACGGTGAACCCGAAACAAAGCCCCGCTTGGGCCCACGTGGGCTTCACCTTCAGCATCTGCTCATTCTCGGCCGCGAAGAGGGAGACCGAGCCGAAGACCAACTTAAACAGCTTGAGGTACAGGTTGGAGAGCTCCACGTTGGAGCCCATTTCGGGCAGGCGGTCAAGCAGATACTCCACCAGAATCGTAGCAAACAGAGCAGAGGTAGTAGGGTTTGCCAAGAAGGAATTGGCGACAATCTGTCAAAACAAGAAACGAATGAATCAAAAAAGAATCCCTTCCTCAAAGCATCTTTAAGGGAAATAAATTTTCCAAAAATGCAAAATCAAACCTGTCACACAGTCCAAGAAATTATTCACCAAGGGGAAAAATAATGAACAGATTTACTGAGTCTTGACTTGAACAGTTCAAGCACCTAATCTGACACTCTGTTCTGACCATGAAACACCAGGAACCTGCACCTCACTCACACTGGGTTTCTAGAGCCGAGGAGCCTGTCCAGCCCTGACTGCGGCTCAGGGGGTTGGTGCCCTCCTGCAAACGGAAGTGTCACCAGTCTGATTCCCCTTCACGGCACCTGCCTGGATTGCAGGTCCCTATTTGGGGGTGTTCAAGAGGCAACCCATTGAAGTTCCTCTCCCTTTCTCCTCCCCTCCCCTCTCTAAAAGTAAAGAAGATCTTAAAGAAAAAGGAGGAGGAGGAAAAAGAAAGGAAATTTTGTGCAAAGCATCTTGAGTTTGGGGAAATATTTTTTTTTAATACATTTTAATATTTGGTAGGACTACCCCCTTTTCTTTTTTTCTTTATTTATTTTTAGAGAGGGAAGGGAGGGAGAGAGAGAGAGAGAGAGAGAGAAACATCAATGTGCGGTTGCTGGGAGACATGGCCTGCAACCTAGGCATGTGCCCTGACTGGGAATCGAACCTGCGATGCCTGGTTCGCAGTCCGCGCTCAATCCACTGAGCTACACCAGCCAGGGCGAAATATTTTAATAATTCTCTAAATTTGCTTAGTATTTATAGGAAATCCTCAAAATAAACAATACCAAGAATTCAACATATAAATGAAGCACGTGAATATAAAAAAGCAGTTTTATACCTGAAGAGCATAATTCTTTGAGATTCTTTCCACCATATAGGGGACTGTAGTTTGAAAGATTTCTTTAAAAGTTAAGGGATTCATCATTGTGAACACGCCAGCAAAGTGTTCCAACACCTCCTTCTCTTCCTTCATTCTAACCGTCTGGCAGTTTGCTACTCGGATGTACGTCTGTCCGTTTCCTGCTATCTGGACCTGGCACAGGAAAAACACACTCAGCATGGTCTTAAACCACATGTCTCTGAACCCATTCCATCACCTAATCAGATGGCTGCATTTTTCAAAGCAAGCACTTGAATTAGGTAATAAATGCCACTCCCCAAAATCTTTCAATTTCTCTATTCTTAGCTTAGTTTTAGAAAATGCTTCAAAATATTTTTGGCTGAGTGGTCCAAAAAGAACTACAACTTTGGTAAACTTAAATCTTGTTTTTATCACACTCCATTTACACCCCCACCCCAAAATACACACGTGGACACCCTAAACAAGAACGCTCACCCCACACACACTGCTGTGCCGCAGGCCGAAAGCAAACCTGCGGACACGGACGCTGCCGGGGTGTCCACCCTGCGGCCCTTCACAAAATCGTGAAGTTACCGAAAACCCTGTGAGATGCTTTTTGTGGTTACGTGTCACAGTGTGTTTGATGGGGGACCCAAGACGACCGTCCTTGCAGTGTGGCGCAGAGACGCTGAAAGGCTGGGCACCCCTGCGGTGACCATTCACAAGTAACAGGGCCTCACTAACCCGCTGGGTCCGGTCTGCAGCGTCTCTAGTGCTAAGGGGTAATTTCCACATTCGACAGACTGGTGTTAGGGCACCTCCCTACCTGATAAATATCCAAAGCCTGCATTGCATATTTGACAAGTTTTATGTAAATCTGAGTTTCTTTGGGCTGTAACTGCTTGTTGGGAATGAACTGAGCTTCTGGAAAAGAGACAGCATAGTAAGTCAATGCAAATAAAACCCACTCTGTGAAAAAAAAGTTTGTCTAAAAAATTCAAGAGGCAAATTACCACCAGGCGCTTTACAGGACGTGATGCCCCACGTGATGGTCTTGACTCCACAGACCAAGGTTTTCACCAGACTTCGGCAATCTGTGACCTGAAACGTCTGCTTGTCCTCCTTGTCCTTTTCTCCTTGCTTCTCAAAGGGAGGCACGGGGGCTGGGGTCACAGGGGTGGCGGGGGTAGGGGGAGGCGGTGGGGGTGGGGCAGGAGTAGGAACTGGGGCTGGGGAGGGGGCAGGGCCCGGAGCTGCGGGGGCAGCAGGCACCCCGGGCAGAGCTGCTTCCACGGCCCCGAGTTCTGACTGAGGCTTGCACTTCTTAAAAATGGCAGAGAGCTGGTACCGAGCAATGGTGTGGAACTTGAGAACAAAAACCTGCCAGGATGAGAAAGTGGAGGGGAAGAAATCATTCCTTTTCAACAGGTCAACCACCCTCTCAGAAGGCAGGACGAGAACAGCTCTCTGAAACCACCTGCTGCATATTAAAAAAGATAGAGTGTCCTGTCCTGGTAGGTTAGAGCATCGACCCAACACTCCAAGTTGCAGGTTCAACCCCTGATCAGGACACATACAAGAATCAACCACTGGCCTGGCCTGGTGTGTTCAGCGGGTTGAGCACTGTCAGTTCCAAAGGTTATCAGTTCAATTCCCAGTCAGGGCACACGCCTAGGCTGCGGGCCAGGTCCCCAGTACGGGGCACACCAGAGGCAACCAGCAACCACACATTGATGTTTCTCTCCTTCTCTTTCTCCTTCCCTTCCCCTCTCTCTAAAAATAAATAAATAAAATCTTAAAAAAAAAAGAAAAATTACTATTAAAAAAAAAAGTGTGCTGTCTTTCCCCTGTGGTGGCTACAGATGCTTCACCACCTCCACTACCCCCATGAAGAATGTGCTCGGGACAGCTGGGGGACGGCCAGGCAGGGCCTGGCTGTGACCCAGGACTGCCCCATGGCCCACACGATGGCCCCCTCCCACATCGCCAGCTGGACGCTGCTCAGCGGACTACACCGCCGATTCCGCAACTGGCTACAGCCGTGCCAGGACCGTGCCAGGCGCCGCACTCGGAGGCCTTGTGTGGTGTCTGCTCTCCCACAGCAGCCTGTGAGGCAGACACCGTGTGCATCCCTGGTTAGGGACATTCAGACCCCGCCCACGAACACTCGGCTAGTTCACGGGAGGCTCGGGGACCTGAACCAAAATGGGCTGACGCCCGGGACCACGCTCAGCCACCTGGAAGCCCCATGAACTCGCCAGTAAAGCACCAATGCAAGTTTCGCAGCATGTGGGGTGGAAGGGCACAGGGCCTCTTCGAGACGGTACCTCCAGCATCCGCATCAGGACATCTCTCCCATTGCCGCTCTCCTGTTCACTCTTGGAGCGGATACAGTCCACGAGGTTCAGCAGGAGCTTGCAGGACATGGTCTGGATACTGCTGGGCAGGGACTCATCATCGATGTTCTTGGCGAAGAGCTGGACGGCGAGGGAGAGGTCGCTGAGCGGCAGGTGCTGCCGCACATGGTGTACGAGGTCGGCCAGTGTGCTGTAGGCGAGGGGCCTGCGGGCAGAGAGCTGCGCTGGTGTGTGTTGCAGGCCCACACCCGCAGGCCACCCCTTCCACCACCGCCCGCCCAGGGCACCAGCACTGCGACAGCACGTCTGGGGCACACTTCCCAGGGCTCCAGTTTCCCCAGCTACCAACTGAAGCTCTAACATCAGTGCTTAAATTCTTTACTTTCCAAGTTCGTGCATGTCACAGTAACACTGACACACAGGCTCATTAACATGAGCAGAGATCATTAGGAGCCCAATCATGCCCTGAACGGGTCGTGTTGCTTAAAGACAAACAGTAAGTGTCAGTTAATACCTTGTATACAGAGTGAGGAAAAGGTAGGTTTACTCCTGTGAGTATGCGAAACAGATTATTCTTGTATTATTATTTACTAATTACTGCATTATTTTCCCTAAGAACAACTGTGAAACTACTTTTGCCCACCCAGTGTTCGAGCCACTCTGCAGTGTAACATCTGGGTTATTAAGAGCTTTCACCCCTGAACAATCTGCCACTGGCCAGACATCAGGCTAGACAGCAGGGAGGCAATAGTGACCCAAGTAAACAGAGGCCCCGCCCTCAGGAAGCTTAATGACAGAAGGGGAAACACACTAGCAGAGAACAAAGTGTGCACACTGGTCAGTGCTTGGGAGCTGTGAAAAGGGCACTGGGACAGACAGGTGGGAGCCCGCTCTGAAACAGGGAGTCTGGCAAGTCCCTTTCAGGTGGCATCCACAGAGACCTCAGGACAAAAAGGGGCTGTGGGGCAAAATGCCAGGGAAATTCGCAGGTGGAGGAGGCAGGAGCGCCCTGAGGGGGAGCTGGCTGCAGGAGCTGCGGGCCAGGGCAGGCCACAGGTCGGGGGAACAGCCCTGCCCCACAGGAGTCTGGGTGTTGCCTCTGTCCTGGGTGGGTGGGGGGGACACGAAGCCACTGGAGGGTTTCCAGCAGGAGTGAGGTGATCCAATGTCCAAATCCAGGCAGGTGCAACCGCAGGTTGTGAGTGAGTAGGGTCTTACTCGCTACTTTACATCTCTCATACAGAAAACAGTAAACCATCTGCGCCACATTCAAAGGGTTCTGCCTATTTTTCAGAAGATCCACTACACCTCCCTTATTTAAGTTAAAGGAATTACTGATGTTGATTCATTTTATGTTGTAAAGATAATCAAATGTAAATTTTTTCCTTGAGAAAGAAAAACATGACCGCAAATATATTTCTCCTATAAAACACCTAAGAAATAAAAACTAGAATACACCAAAGAATTAACTGTGTTATTTGAGCTCCTTGTGTAGGACCAGTTTTTCTCCTTCTCTCTTCTTGGTAGGTTATCAAATATTCTTTTATAATGAGGAGATTCACTTACACAGAAAGCAAAAAACAAAGCCAATGATAGATAGTTTCACCTATAGTTAAAATCAGAATGAACTCTGATTTTTCCCTTTAAGCTAAGGCACAAGAAGCAACCTCAGGCATTTCAAGCAAGTCCTGCAGTTCTAAATCCAACGGGAATGAGGGCCCAACAGCCAGTGTTCCGAAGGCTCCCGATACCAAGTGCCAGGAGACGCTGCCCCTCACACTTAATTAGCCAGATACCATGAGTTGAACTGCGTACCTGAGAGTCTCCCGAGCGGTATATCCTGAACCGATCAGTATGGATTCATCAAACAGCTTGTCCATGCAAGGAATGAACTCTAGAACACAAATACCCATTGCACACGTCACCAACTGAACCAGTTACACGTCACACCACAGCACTTTCAGAGCAGCCGACCCCATCAACCGGCAATCCAGATGTGGGGGATGGGGAGAAGCAGACACACTGTGTCTTAGTCAAAGACACCAGCTTCCCCAGCCACAGAAGCCCTCTGCTGTCGAGGAGGCAGAGCCACAGTCAGCGTCAGAGAATAAACTGGGAAAAGGCGAGCTTCGGGCCCCACCGCAGAGAACGCGCCCCCCCCCCCCAGTCCCTCACTGGGGGAGTGTCCCATGGGCCTGAGAAGGCTGCCGCCACCCACCCACACCTGTCTGGACATGGGGGCAGCATCTCCTAAACCCCTTTCAGCCACCACCCTGAAGCCGCCCTCTTTACACATTTTATAGTAAGTCCTTAGGGAGAACTAGGAATGTTTCTGCATGTAGATTACACAGGTCTGGAAATTTTGGTCTTCGCAAAGGCACAGGCCTCAGGGCAGGGGTCCCAACTCCCTGGAAAAGACTGACCGGAAGCTGGGGGGCTCCTCTGTTCCCCTGGTCCTGCGGATGGAATCATCACTCCCCGCCCTCCCCGTGGGCCTGAGGACCTAACAGGACCAGAAAGATCTGATCTCCACTCAGGGACACTGCATATTTCCGAGGATGTGCAGATAGGTGGCAGCCTGCATTTCCTAGGCCTCTATTCCATGTGCCCCTTGGGCAACTCAGGCCACACACATCAAAGGCCATCTAGATTCTGGAACGAGCCTGCCACCACAGCCAGCTTCAACGAGCCAAATGAAGTACCCTCTTCCCAGCAAACAGCTGCGGAGGGTCGGAGATAGAAAAGAATCGTGTGCACTGGAGACGCAGCACCACCTCTGGGTGATGGACACAGCATGGCAGCACAGGGGGACACACCCACAGCAAGAGGGCTGGAGGCCGCATCCCCACACTGTCCTCCGTGTGGTGGCCAGGAGGGAGGAGGCACAGGAGGACAGCGGCAGAGGGCGCAGACACCAAGTGCTGGCAGGCTGGCCAGGGCGTGAGTTCAGGGAGAAGGATAAGAAACGAAGCTGTGCAGGACTGTGTCCAGATTCCCTCCGTGACCGGACACCAGAGTGTCGGCGGGGACAGGTGAGTGCTCTGGTAAACCATCAGGATTTCGCAAACTACTGCTCTTCAGAACTCGGGCAACTGGGCTACCATCTGAAGCCATCCGAGATGCCAAGCAAGTGAGGCTACATGAAAAATGTCAGTGGATGTGCAAGTGTGACCTGCGTGTGGACATTTTCGTATTCTATAACAACGTGGTTAATATTTAACATGATTCTTCAATATTTCTTACAATAAAAACTTGAGATGTGACGCTGGATTTAACTCTAGGAGTTCCTATGGGCTTCAAAATAAACCATCCTAAAAGCTGAATTCTACGAGTCTAAAAACACAAAAAGATAAACAGTCCAAGTGATCGGCCCCTGGAGAGCAGCATCGCACGGCCCGACCAAGGGCCTGGCTGTGCACGCCGGGAGCAGGAGGAGTCTGCAACCCGTCAGCCCTCCGCCAGGCAGAGCACCCCAGGCGCACCCGGACCCGTCCTGCGGGCGAGGCAGGGATTCGAGTGCCGGCGTGAGGGTGGCACTCCGGGCGCAGCCCCGCACCTTCAGGACATCCGAAACGTTCCATTCAAAACGACGCTACTTGGATGCCACTCGGAGGCGAACACACAGCAAAGGCAGGCAGCGGCGGGGAAGCCCCCCAAAGGGGGCGACGGCCGCCAGTGCCGTGGGCGAGCAGGGCTGCAGCACCGGCAGCCAGTGCTCCAGTGCTCGGCCTGGGTGAGGCCTGTGCACGCGTGTGTTTCGTGACTCTTGGTAAAATCATACACTTCTGTGCACTTTCCTGTATGTGCTACGTTTCAAATAATGTTTTAAA
This sequence comes from Tonatia bakeri, assembly GCA_004024845.1. Classification (NCBI taxonomy): domain Eukaryota; kingdom Metazoa; phylum Chordata; class Mammalia; order Chiroptera; family Phyllostomidae; genus Tonatia; species Tonatia bakeri. The sequence goes on from PVIA01004953.1 coordinate 98,384, forward strand.
TCTATCTTCCTTCAGTAATATCCACATACAAGGTCACACCATAATTGTTGTATTTTAATAGCACAAAACCATCTGAGCTTTGGTGCTAACTCAAGTGTAAACTCTCAAACTGTACATGTCTTCTCATGTTTAACAACTGTGCAAGGAAGCCCGATCTCAGTTTTACATATGCTCCTATTTACAAGCAAATAAAACACTTAATATTGAAAACTTACTAGAGGAAATGATTATCATATCACAACAATTAGGATGAAACTTCAACCTAGTGATTTGGACATACCAAATATAAAAAGTATTTAAAAATTAAAATTCAGCCCTGGCTGGTGTAGCTCAGTGGATGGAGCGTGGGCTGTGAACCAAAGGGTCGCTGGTTCGATATCCGGTCAGGGCACATGCCTGGGGTGCAGGCCAGGTCCCCAGTGGGGGCCACATGAGAGGCAACCACACACTGATATTTCTCTCCCTCTCTCTCTTCCTCCCTTCTCCTCTCTCTAAAAATAAATAAAATCTTAAAAAAAATTAAAATTCAAAAATTGATAGAAAAAGTATAATTATCAGACCAGCCAAAAACACGTATCAATCTTGTGCATCCAAACGGACCCAACCCATCACTATGCAGCACGGAGAACACAAGCACCATTTCCTTCTTACCTTTAAAGTCAGAGAGCACATGGCTATTTGGAATTTCAAACGTTACGCAGTCAGAAGGCAGGAAAGTACCAAGGGCAACTCAGAACGTAAGTAAGCTCCTTGGAGGAAACCATCAGGTAATCATGAGACCATCGAGAGGACAAAGGGAGAACCCTGGTGGCAGGCTCGGAGGCAGGGCGAGACAGAGACAGACAGGCAGAGATAGAAGGTGGAAGGACATACTCATGCCAGCCATAAAGAAAGGACAAGGTAAGCCTGAAATATCTGACCACCAGAGCAAGAAAAGGACTCCCCAAGACAAGGCAACATCAGGCAGAGAGAGGATGCCCAGGCTGCCTTCCGCCGCCCAGACACAACTCGTGCTGAGCTCCCGCAGTGAACCCTCACTCAGTGTGGGGACAACGGCTGCTGACCAGCCCCGGCCCCAGGGACGCAGGCAGCACGCACACCAGGACCCCCGACAAGAGACATACGGTTTCTCAGCTCGGTCGTGAGGATGTGCTTTGCAGCAATCAGAAGCTCCTTCCTGAGGTGCGCAGTCTCTGCTGGACAGTTTGAAAGTAACTGTAACATCCCTTTTACCATTTGCTGAGAGTACTTCGTCACCAGCTCCTGCGAAAATAGGAGGAAAACAAGTTACACTGATTGGTGTGCATTAAGAAAACCCGAAATCTATAAACTCTTTTGAAAATTCAATAAAACTAAGCTTGGCTCAGAGGACCCCCAGAAGCAAGAGGCCTGGTAAACAAGCATCACGCACAGGGAGTGTTAAGAGTGAGCGTGCACACGGCCACACAAGGACGTGAGCTGCACAAACGCAGGCCCTTCGGTGCGGTGGGAGAACGGGTGTCTCCCCCGTACTTCTCCGAGTCTTCTCAGCTCTCAACGACAAGTGCTGACGGCTTAAGCATGAAGGGGAGGAGGAATCCTGAAGCTAAGATGAAACCAATACTCCTCACTCAGCCCCCCATCGAGGCGAGGTCCCACTGACACAAAAGACACGTCAGTTAGCTCAGTAAGCCCCAATCACAACCTGCTGTGAGGTGCTGTGGGAGGGTGACAGACCACGGAGGCTCGAGCTGACTGGAAATCGGAGTCAGCGGGACCCAACTCAAACTTCTAGAACCCAGTGTTCCAACCTCAGGGCCTGACAGGGTCTGGGGACGGAGGAGGAGTGGGCTACCAATGCACAAAGGAAAAGTGTGCAGGGAGAAGAAACGTTCTGCATTTCGACATGTTGCTGGTTACCAACTCTATGCATTTGTCAACTGACCTACAATTTGCCTACAAAAGGGGAACTTGACTGCATGAAAATTTGATCTCAGCATACCTGACCTAAAACAAGGTTGAAGAACTCACCTGGTAAATTCTGATGATATAAGCTAAAAACGACAACGTTTTAATCTGAGCAGCAATAAAGTCAGCATACAACTCCTTGTTGTAGAGCTTATGTTGCCTGAATGAGAAATTAATAAAATTTACAACATTAGCCTAGGACTGCTGAGCCCGAAAGGTCGATGTCTGCACAGACGGGAACAGCGTGGCAGCAACAACGAGCGCCCCGCGCTCCCACACAGTCCCCAGCAGCACACGAAGGCTCGGAGGCACACAGCGAGCAGCCCCAGTGCACATCCCACAGAGCCCCTCGCCCAGCAGACAGCACCGGGGCACCTGCTTGCCCGATGAAGGAGCCGTGCTAGGGCCACCGGGACTGTTCGTGCCGATTCGCCCTCAGATCCTACCCTCAAATGACTCAGGGCCACATAGGCTACAAGTCAAGAAAGCAAGTAACAAAGGTCTTGGGAGGAATGCTGTCACCTCTAAGAAAAAGCTTCACTGGGAGAATGATTATGGTTCACCTCGTCCGTGACTGAGAGCAATGGGTGGGGGAAACGGAAGGAAATAAAGAGGGTAAAGAACATTCTAGCCCTGGCTGGAGTGGCTCACTGGATTGAGTGCTGCCTGCTAACCAAAGGTCACTGGTTCGATTCCCAGTCAGGGCACATGCCTGGGTTGCGGGCCTGTAGGGGGCTCACAAAAGGCAACCACACACTGATGCCCCCCCCCTTCCCCTATTCTCTAAAAATAAATAAATAAATAAATAAATAAATAAATAAATAAATAAAATCCTTTAAAAAAAACCCAGAACATTCTAGTACTCACATGGAAAGGAACAGCAAGAATAAAGAATGGCTTGAAGGTGAGAAAGGCCTGGAGATCCCACAGGGAGAAGTGAGTACAGTAACGCCTAATGGTAGTCCCAAACGTACGAGACACCACAAACCAAGGTATTAGCTCATCTTTTCCAATTAGAAAACTATCACTGTCATCACTGAAAAGCGAGTTCAAAAAGTAAAAAATACATACGGTTTTACCAAAATCTTACCACTTGAAATTTTTCTGGCTTACAAATGAAAGCGCATGTTCTGACCTAGAACGCAGCACCGTGACAGGCGGCTGCACTGCTGTCCAAAGGGGCCTTACCTGGCTTGCGCAGACACCTGGATCGCAATGGTGTTCATGATCAAGGGCACAAACTCAGCGACAACATTGTGGATATTCAGCTTGTACAGCTACAAGAAAACAACCAGATTTCCATGCTTTTACAGGTTCTGCCGCAGCAACATTACGCAGGGACGCACAGACACCACAGAGGCCGTCACATCAGCAGGCCCACGTGGACCCTGCACACCCAATGCGCCGTCATACGTGAGCTGTGCTGTGAAAGCAGCCGCCAAAGCCCAGGAAACGTACCTGGTACATTAGCACAACGATAATGGGCAGTTCCGCCAACACTTTCAGAGAGAGGGATCCTCTTGGAATGATGGAGTGCTGTAAGAGAGCAACAGGCAGGGCTGCGGTCACCCCGCTGCGCTGCGCAGGGCCCCGCCAGAGCCCACTGCTGAGCCTCGCCCGCTGAAACAAAAGGAGGGGGAACCGCCGGGGCACCTCCATGCCTATCCATGGGGAAAGAGCCACACTATCCTTAAAGCCAGGTACACAGGAGATTTAATAGAGAGGTTTCTATATTTTCCAATGTAGTCCCCTATAGTAAATAACTTTGAGGAAATTTTTCAAAACTTAGAAATTCACATCATGTGAGAAGTTTTAAATTAGTGTCTATTATTTTACTTAAAAGAACAACATCAATAAGGGCACATTTACCAAGTTTTATTCAAAGATTCTTAGAAACAGAAAATGGTTACAATAAACATAAGAAAAAAACTTAATAGTGGTAATATATAAGAATTCATAAAACAGGCCTGGCTGGTGTGGCTCAATGAAATGAGTGTCAGCCTGCCAACCAGTGGGTCGCAGGTTCAATTCTCACTCAGGGCACATGCCTGGGTTGCAGGCCAGGTCCCCAGCTGGGGGTGGGGGGTAGGGTGGGGGTGCAAGAGGCAACCACACACTGATGTTTCTCTCCCTCTCTTTCTCCCTCCCTTCCCCTCTCTAAAATAAATAAATAAATAATCTTTTTAAAAATGTTTTTAAAAAGTCACTATGTCATATTTTCCTCTGCCAAGTACAAAGACGTGGATAAAAGCAAAGCAAACGACTGAAGAAACTCACTGTCCTCGTCTCGCTGTCCTCCCGCTCAGGACTGACTTTCACAGCGACTGTTGTGATCATCCCAACCATTTCCGGAGGCGGGACTGTGTTCTCAGGGATCACCTGAGGGTTCTCAAAATAGCGGTTCTACAGAAAAACAAGAGAAGGCCTTTTTTCCTCGGGTCCAACACAACATTCCTTAATGAGACAGACGTCAATGACACGTGGTGGAAGAAACCCAATGCCCTGTGTGTTTCTCTGCCTCAGTCACGCAGTATTTGGGCTCCTCTTCCTCCAACACCATAAAGACAACATGGCAGAGACAAGATTTCTCCACCTCCCAGCAGAAAATGAATCCTTGTCCCGAACACGTTCTGCTCCTTCCTGGCTGAGGAAAGAGGAGATGCACGCCAGGCTCCACCACCGCCTCAGCGAGGCAGGTAGACGGACCCATCCCTCTGGCAGCAGAGACTCGGACTGCATCCCTGCTGGATTAACCCTCCAAAGAGTCTCCTAAGTAGAGATCCCAGATGGGACCAGAAGCAAAGAGCAGAAGGTATTTTTAACACCCTTAGTTCTCAAGGGAATTTGGACTTCATGGCAAACAAAACAGCTTCTTATGAAAACCTCTGACTAAAACTGCAGGTGACATAACTCAGAATGTAATTAATATTAAGTTTTGTACGTAATTAGCAGATTATAATCCTCGAAATACCAAAAAAGTCAACTTTAGCATATGTTCACTTGAAATAACTTTTTTAATCTTAAAAAAATCTTTAAATTAACACACACACAGACTTAGGCGAGATGATCTGTACCCAAACACTATCTGTGATAAAGAACTGAAAAGCGGGGCAGCCAGCACAGGAAGACAGACGGCAGAGGTGCAGGTACACAACAGAGAACTGCGGGGCCACTAAAAGGTGTGGCTGCCGGACAGAGAGCCTCCGATGTTCCAAACTGTTAACAGCAACTCCTCCTATTAGAAAGGGTAAGAGAGACAGGAGACTCCCCTCTCCTATCCCACACACTTGTACACTCTCAGCAGCGCCTGGACATAAACAGCTCTTGGTCAAGACAGGAAAGAGCTGTAATGATACAGAAAAATGCAGGAGCCTCCCCGAAAGCCTTCACGGCCATAAGCACAACCATCTTTAGAAAGGACCAAGTGAAACACAAGGCAAACCAAAACTGTCAATGGTTGCTTGCAAGTGATAAAGTTGTGGATGTACCTTCTGGGTTTTCTGGCAAAATTTCTACAATAAGAATACATTAAATAAAGTATTTATTCTAAACAGTAAAACCAAAAGAATTCTTTTTTAAATGACTGATTTATCAACCTAGATTCTGATCATCAATACACATGACCTGTTCTACAATTAGCACCCCATTGCTCCTTCAACCCAGGTGGTCCGAATTACATGTAAGTAATGAATTCAACTGCTATTAAAACCGTACCACTACTTTTGGAAGCTCCTTGTAAATCTGCTTCACAAAATCCAAAAAATGATGAATCTAAAGGAAAAGAAAAATAGTAAAAGGAAGTTATTTATAAACAGAAAATGCTTACAATAAATAAGAAAAATGTTAGTCGTCTTAGCATACAAGAACTCTCGAACAGAAAAATGTCAGATCCAAAGTACAAACTGGCAGTGAATGTGAACAAAACGCGACGCCCTGGCTGCTGTGGCCCGTGGACTGAGCGCCGGCCCGTGGACTGAACGGCCGCTGCTTCGACTCCCGGGGCACAGGCCTGGGTTGTGGGCCAGGTCCCCAGTGGGGGTGCGTGAGATGCAACCACACACTGATGTTTCCCTTTCTTTCTCCCTCCCTTCCCTTCTGTCTATAAATAAATAAATCTTAAAAAAAAATTTGTTTAAATTAACACTTTCGACCTAGTAATCCTAGGTTGACAAACCCAGTCTATGAAGTAATTTGAACTAGAAACAGATATCCAATAATAGTCAAAAAATAAAGTTTTCTGAAATAACTTCAAATATCTAAAACCAAGAGCACCAGTATCTAAGAATACTATACATCCATTAAAAATTAACTTTATAAAGAATTAACTTTTATAAAGAACTAACTTTATAAAGAATTTTTATTGAAAAATGCTTAATATATGTGAAGGGAAACGGTCAGGACATCAGAGGTCACGCACAGTATGACAGTCACTGTGTAGAGAACACCACATGCACATAGGGTGGGGAAAAGGAAAGTAAATCCATATTGTCTTTAAGATGGAAAGAGTTATATTTCATTGTTATGCTTCCAATTTCCAAAGAGTCTACAACGGGCACATACTTAGCATCTCTTCATCACAGAAGACACTACTAATTATTGCCAACACAGAGTATTTAATATTTATTCCATAGATGCTAAGCACTGTGCTAAGAATTGTAACTTTTACATTTAAATTCTTCAAGCAATTTTTGAGAATATACTGTGAGTGTCCTCACTTTCCAGAAAAGGCTCCAAAAGGCTGGAAGTTTACCCAGTGTCACACAGCTCCTGAGCTGCAGAGCTGACGTTCAAACCCGGCTCTGCCTTCAGAACCCACATCTCAGCCCTTGTAAACGTGAAGTGACTGGCGCCCCCCGGCCCCTCAGACGTTCTGAGAGCCAGGAGCGTGCAAACAGCCCGGCCAATGCAGTGGGTAAAACGTATCAGCCGCTTACAAATCCAGTTAGATATTCATGTACACACTCAAAACAGAACAGGTAACTGCTAACCCCACACAGGACCTCCCCCAAAGACGCTGTGTTTTCTGCACTTGCAAGCAGCAAGCGCTCCATCAACACTCCAAGAGAATAAAAACTGTTGTCGGCGCACTTTACAAATGCTCGCAAGAGAAACACTTACTTCTTGTGTGATGGCTGGTCTGAACTGTTTATGCAGCTCAATAATTATTCTCAGACAAATAAGAACGTTTTCTTCATTTTCCGTCTTAAAAAAAGAAAAAGCATTTAAAGAGTTACAATTCTGAAAACTTATTTTAACCTCAGGACTAACGACTATTTTCTAAGCATTTTTCTGTATACACAAGCTCCATCAGCCAACTCAGATTTGATTTGTTGAAGATTCCTTGAACCACAGAACACAACTGCCCAAACAGGAAGCTCCCGAGGTCTTTGGTGGACCACTTGAAGGGCAGCCCACCATGAGTTCTCAGCAGTAACACTCGGACAGACAAGGTAACTGGCATTTGTGGCAAGTCACAGCACAAACTAAGGTCTGGAGGTATTGCCAAAAGAATGAGCAATTACTGAGCACCCCCCATGTACTGGACTGAGCTAAACACCACACGCACTCTCTAAGTAGGGGGTTCCACTCACACCGCACCCACCAGGAGGCTAGGGCTCAGAGAAGACCAGCACCGTGGCTAACGGGACACAGCTGACACGTGAGAGCCGGGATCTGCATCCAACTCTCTGCCCCCCCCCCTAGGTTCACCTTCCCAAGGGGCCCAGAAACACAAGAGAATGCTAAACACATCAAGACTAAGAACAGCAAGAAAGTAATTTTAGAAGTTAACTTTACAGGTGTCAGGCGGATTAGCCCCAAGAATCTGAGAAACTCCTTGTGAGCCTCTACTATTGCCTGACACACACAAAACCAGAAAGCACAAAGCCAAAGAACCCTGCACGGAGTGTGTCAGCCACCATGCAAGTCATTTTCGGAGATTTCCACCATGCAGAGTCAATTCTTCAGTGACTCGAAAAAAAAGAACGTGCAATTAAAAATAATAATCTTTGAGTAATTTGGTGGGCAAGCTAGGGAAAACAGACATTGTGAATCAGAACTTCAATGAAAAGGAAAGAACTGTATAACACTGGATTTTACATTAAGAAAAGCACTGAAAGTTTTGAATATGTCAAAATAACAAGAATCTCCAAAGGTTACCTCTAAAAAGCGAAACATCACAGACAAAACATTTTTCGTATGAGGACGAAGATGTTCATTGGTTGGTATTCTATGAATTATTTCAAGAACTAGTTTCCGCAGTTGCTGGTGGGAAAAAAAATTAGAAACGTAAATATGAAGCCATTGCAGAAGTTCCAAAGTAACCCTCCTGCTCTCTCCAAGTGTCACGCCACTGTCTGGGCCCGGCATTGGCGACCCCCAACCACGGGGAGTCCCGCTTAGGAAGGCTCCTGTACACTCTCACTGTAACCCAGAGCATGTACTGCAAATCACCGTGTCCAATACTTCCACAGAGTATACCAGACCAATTAAGCACGTCGAATTCTTCCTCTTTCACACTTTACCTCAGGCGGACAGGGCATTGGGTGTGAGTGGGGAGGAATTTTCGAGAAAAGAGCAGAACGGCAAGGGAACGTCACTGAGATCTCCGTCTGCAGTCTCAGCTTAGCTCCTCCAGTGTTCTCTCCAATTACCCCGCCCAAGGACTAACTTCATCATGAGCTACACTGAGCTGCCATGATTCTGTCTATGGAGCTCACAAGTAAAACACAGATCAAATACATATATATACATACACATCTTGAAATGACACAACATAAAAATGCTTTATTTAGCCCTAGCCAAGGAGCTTAGTTGGTTAAAGCATCAACTGGATGCACCAAGGTTGCGAGTTTGATCCCAGTCAGGACACATGAAAGAATCAACCCACGGTCCTGGCTGGTGTGGCTCAGTGGACTGAGCACCAGCCTGTGAACCAAAGGGTCCCTGGTTCAATTCCCAGTCAGGGCACATGCCTGGGTTGCAGACCAGGTCCCCTGCAGGGGGCGCACAAGAGGCAACCACACATTGATGTTTCTTTTCCCCTCTTTCTCTCTCCCTTACTCTCTCTCTAAAAACAAATAAAATCTTTAAAAGGAAAAAAAATGATGTTATGGGACTACTTTAAAAAAGCACAAAGAGGAGAGGGTAAAAAGAGTGGGTGGGGCTAGAAGTAAAACAAACTGGCCGTGAACTACAAGAATTAAAACCAGTAAGAGTAGAGCTGGGACAACAGGAATGGGAGAATCACAAGACCACCGTTCCTCCCTTCGTACATTTGCCTGGTCACTTGTAATAAAAAGTGTACCACACACCACCGAGTCAGCAAATGTGAAAAACTAAAACTGTGAAAGAGACGGACGTGACAAAATAAAACCGAGACATTCAAGGGAGCAGGCAAAGGCCTTGGGCACAGTCACCCTTGTGTGACAAAACCTATTCCATTTTTAAGTGGAACCACAGACTTTTTCATTTGTTTTAATCCTACCACACGCTAATTTTTTCTCACTGATATTTTTAAACACATTACCTGGGCTGGTTTCTCCTGAAGAAACTGAACTTCTCCATCTTGCAGAAATGTAAGAAATCGAGGGATGATATGTTCCAGGAATGTAGAATATTGAGGAGATGACGTTACATTCTAATTATGCAAAAATAAAAGAAATCCCCATTAAGTCTGTGCACATATTTTCATTTCAAATTTACATAGTATTACAATAACCTAAAAAGAATACAAAACATTTTACCAGAGTCGAGTAATTTTTAATACTTTTAGATGCTATGGTGATAACGTAGTTTTAAATAAATCAGGATGACGGTTGCCTCTGAAATCCAATCTGAGAGAACTGAATGCTAAAATTCACTGCCGAAACCAGAAACGCAAGCGCCGCGGAAAACGGTGAACTTGAGGCCAGTTCCAGGCTGGCTCCGCCACACCAAATGCAAGACCTCTGAGATGTCATTTAGCTTCCAGAGCTGAGTTTCTTTTTTTTTTTTTAATATTTTTTATTTATTTATTTTTAGAGAGGGAAGGGAGGGAGAAAGAGAGAGCAGAGAAACATCAATGTGCAGTTGCTGGGGCTGTGGTCTGCAACCCAGGCATGTGCCCTGACTGGGAATCGAACCTGCGATGCTTTGGTTCGCAGCCCACACTCAATCCACTGAGCCACGCCAGCCAAGGCCAGAGCTGAGTTTCTTTATGAGAGAAACAAAGACCTGAAACAAACTGACAGCTTTTTCCAATCTAAAAATGTAATTCATTAATTAGGTCTAGACGAATTAGATTATAATCTAATCTAATCCATTCTCTATCCTAGCGCTAACTGTAAAAGGAAAATAGGAAATGACACTATACTTCTGAGTAAAATGGCTACTTGCGCAGCTTCTGGATCCCACTGAGGATTATAAACCTCTGCGCCACAGCAACCCCACCTGTTAAGGAAAGGGCCCTTCCCATCTGCCCTGACCAGGGACCCTGCTGGCTGAACATCGTCCCGAACACCAAAAGGTCGCAGGTCCCATCCCTGGTCAGGGCACAGGCAGGAGGCCACCCATCAACGTTTCTCTCCCTCACTCTCTCTCTCCCCCCCACCCCACCTCCTTCCTCTCCCTCTAAAATCAATGAACATATCCTCAGGTGAGGATTAAAACTGAAAAGGAAGTATATCCCCTGCCTCACGTGATCACTCAACAAGCATTCTGTTAGTGTCCACAGAGCACCTGTGTGCTCAACGGATCCTGCGCTGCGTGCTTTCTGCCCTGTCCCATCGGGCCTCACCACAACCCTCAGGTGAATATTCTGCAATATTCTACCCATTTCACAGATAAAGAAAGGGTTAAAAACTTGCTGAATGTCAGAATCAATTAAGTTCTGGAAGTGGATTCAAACTCAGTGTGACACCCAAGTCCTTTCCTCCTTTTAAAGTCTCACCTGCTTATTTAACAAACAGACACTAAGCTCCTATCAGGTGCTCAGTAGAGATAAAATGAAGACAGCATACAGTTCATGCCCTCAGGGATGCGGGAGGCAGCAGTGTGCTGGAGAAGACAGACACCCAGAGAAAAACTAACAATATGACAAAGGAACATCTAACAATGGAACGTAATTTGTGGACAGAACCAATGACAGAGATCATCTTCCTGAAGAGGTGATGCTTACACAGAAACATGAAAGGCCAGTAGGACTTAACCATGTCAAAACTGGAAAAAGAAGAAGGTTCTAAGGAAAGTACGTGCAAAGGCATGAAATCATGAGAAAGCATGAGTGTAAAAGGCACTAACAAAACTCTGAGTCAGAGAAGCCAGTGAGACGCAGCACCTGGGCAGTGAAATCTGGCGTCTGGAGGGCAGACGCCGGTCTGGACTTGGAGCTGCGGATGACGCTCAGGCAGTCTGTGGAGAGCAGTCCATAAAGGAACAAACAGACCAGGAGGACACACCAGAGCAGCAGCTCCTCCCAAATAACTCACTCACGGACTCCCTCGGATTCACTGAGACCCAACGCCAGCGTAATGGCGTGAAAGACACCAGTGGCATACAGGGAACTGAAGTGTCAGGAGTCAAGGTTGGCAGAGGCCACTGTCCATTTCTGAGTCCTCCACCCACAGAGCCAATAGCCAGCACACAAGAGCTATCTCTGAGACTCCAGCAACCTGGCTAACACTTTACCCCTCCCTGGAGATCCCCAGAGACTCCATCCCACCCAACTTAGGGGCCTACCCAAACTGTTATCATGATTTTCCATATGAATGGCTAGTCTTGGCTCAAGCTTCCCAACTTCCTAAATCCTATCAAACAGGCCCAGCACTAGCAGCAGCAGCCAGCCTAGATTCACAGCTTGGCTTTACCTGGGAATCTCCAAGACCAGCACAAGCACCAGCCATCTCACTCCTTTATAGCTCATGCCAGGTGGACCTGGGCAGAACTCAGTGGGGGCTGATCTTGGCCTGCACCACCCGGGAAACCCCAGATCCTGCGCAACCAGTGGACAACTACAGACCACATCAAAGCACCACCACCCTAACCCCCTCCGTGGAGGGCAGAGATTGGTGGTCAGTGGTCACAGCCAGTCCTTGCAGCTGACTGGCCTGGGTAAATCCCTCCCATTGACCTGCCAACAGCAACTAAAGCTCAACTACAAGAGGAGGGAGTACTCAGCCCACATGGAGGGCACATCTCCGTACTGAACTTGGACAATAGGGGAGGCTGTGCCACTGTCCCTACAGGACACCTACTACATCAGGCCATGCTACCAAGACATGGAGTCAAAGCAGCTCTACCTAATACACAGAAACACACACAGGGAGGCTGCCAAAATGAGGAGACCAAGAAATACGGCCCAAATGAAAAAACAGATCAAAAAGAACTAAATGAAATGGAGATAAGCAATCTATCAGATGCAGAGTTCAAAACACTGGTTACAAGGATGCTCAAGGAACTCAGTGAGGACCTCAGCAGCATAAAAAAGATCCAGTAGAAATGAAGGATACACTAATTGAAATAAAGAACAAGTTACAAGGAAACAACAGTAGAGAGGTTAAAGATGAGAATCAAATCAATGATTTGTAACATAAAGAAGCAAAAAACAACCAATCAGAACAACAACAAGAAAAAAAGGATCCATGCCCTGGCTGGTGTGGCTCAGGGGATTGAGTGCCAGCCTGCAAACCAGAGGGTCGTGGGTTTGATTCCCAGTCAGGGCACATGTTTGAGTTGTGGGCCAGGTGCCCAGCAGGTGGCACATGAGAGGCAACCACACATTGATGTTTCTCTCCCTCTCTTCCCTTCTCTTTAAAAATAAATAAAATCTTTTTTTTTTGAAGTCCAAAAAAAAAAAAACCAGGGACAGTGTCAGCAGCTCCAAGACAACTTCAGGCATTCCAACACTAGCATCACAGGGGAGCCAGAAGGAGACGAAAAAGAGCAAGAAACTGGAAATCTATTTGAAAAAATAATGAAAGAAAACTTCCCTAATTTTGTGAAGGACAGACATGCAAGTCCAGGAAGCACAGAGGGTCCCAAACAAGATAGATGCAAAGAGGCCCACCCTAATATACATAATAATTAAAATCCCAAAGGTTAAAAGGTAAAAGGAGAATCTTAAAAGCAATAAGAGAAAAGCAGTTAATTATCTACAGTGGCATCCCCATAAGACCATCAGCTGATTTCTCAAAAAAAAACTTTGCAGGATAGAAGGAACGGGCAAGAAACATTCAAAGTCATGAAAAGCAAGGACATATGGCCAAGATTGCTCTACCTAGCAAAGCGATTATTTAGAATGGAAGGGAAGATAAAGAGCTTCCCAGACAAGAAAAAACTAAAGGAGTTCATCATTACCAAATCATTATTATATGCAATGTTAAGGGACTTATTTAAGAAAAACAAGATCAGCCCTGGCTGGTGCCGTAGCTCAGTGGATTGAGCACAGGCCTGTGAACAAAAAGGTTGCTGGTTCAATTCCCAGTCATGGCACATGCCCAGGTTGTGGGCCAGATCCCCAGTAGGGGATGTGTGAGACACAACCACATTGATGTTTCTCTCCCTCTTTCCTTCCCTTCCCCTCTCTATAAAAAAAATTAATAATAATTACAAAATGAAGTTATTAAAAAAAAGAAAAACAAGATCAAAACTATGAACAATAAACTGGTAGTACCTACATATCTGTCAACAAATGAATTTGAAAAACAAACTAAGCAAACAAGAAAAACAGCCAGAATCATAGGTATAGAGACCGTTTTCATGGTTGCCAGATGCAAGTGGGGTGAGGGGATTAAAGAAGTACAAACAGGCAGTTACAGAGTAGCCATGGGGGTGTAAAGTACAGTACAGGAAATGGAGTAGCCACAGAACTTACAGGCATGAGCCACAGACACAAACAACAGTGTGGGGACTCCCCGAAGGGAGCAAATGGGGAAACACTGGGACAACTGTAGTAGCATAAACAATAAAAAATAATTTTAAAAGAGAAAAATATATTTCATGGAAATGTAAACAAGCAAAAGCTGGGTAGCAATACTTACTATCAGACAAAATAGGCTGTGAAACAAAGACTATAACAAGAAACAAATAAGGACTCAGCAACTCTACTTCTGGGTATTTACCCAATAAAACCCAGAACACTAGATCAAAAAGTTCATTGTAGCACTATTTACATTAGCCAAAATATGGAAGCAATCTGATAAATAAATAAAGAAGTCGTGGTCCACATCTGCAATGGAATATTACTCAGCCATAAAAAATGAAGAAACAAAGAAATCTTACCATCTGCAACAACATGGATGGACCTAGAGGGCATTGTGCTACGTGAAATAAGCAGAAACAGAAAGACAAATACTATATGACTTCACTTATACAAAGAATCTAGAAAATAAATTAAACCCACAAACAAAGCAAACTCATAGATACAGAGAACATGTCAATGGTTGCCAGATTGGAGTGGGTTGGGAGGACAGGTGAAAAAGGAGACAGGATTCAGATGTGCGAACTGCCAGTTATAAAAGCAGTCACAGGGACGTAGAGTACAGAGTAAGAAATATGGTCAATAATGTTGTGATAATGTGACAGCCAACGGATACTAGACTTACTGGGGTGATCACTTGGTTAAGTATATAAATGCCTAACCACTATGTTATACACCTGAAACTAATATAACACTGTATGTCAACCATAACAGAAAAATAAAAAATTATTTTAAAAAACTGCTCATCGCCTTTTATCCCCAAAAGTAAAAACTTTATGAAACACTCACACTCAAGGATCTATGGGAGAGGGACGAGCCTCACACTGAGACATTGTCAGGACTACCCAGGAACCAAGCTCGCCTACACAGCAGCCCCACCAACCAACAATTCCACAGCCTCCGAAACATCTGAGTGCCACATTTCTCCCATAAAAAGATGCATTAAACAAGCTGTCCAGTTATCCTGCCAGTATTTTAACTCAGCCCTGAGCTTTTTGATCCATGTGAATTTTTCAGTGACTTCTAACTCAACAGTTTCCTTATTTCCTGTCCTAGAAGATGGCCCATGTGATACTTAGCCTAAAATCTTATCACTGAGTGGTTAGTGAAATGAATTTCTAAGACTCCTGAAATCATCAGTACTTTTTTTCAATTTCACTCACTTCATTTAAGTATTTTTTCTGGGAGGCAGCAATGGTAATTTAAAATCACCTAGTGATTGTCATTCCAGCATTTAATTCTTTGAGGGACTTTGTCATCTGAATTTAAGGTAAATGTCTATGCCATACAGATTTCAAAAGTCACTTTTTGGAAAAGCCCAAGTATCCTGCTTCAGTAACTTTTAATTCTGCTCATGTAATACATCTGAGACCAAAGCCAGGAACTGACCTGCTGACTGTCAGACACTAGACAGGAGAAAAAGAGGTCAGACACTCAAACCAGAGAGCCTCAGGGGCCCGCCCAGCGTGCTTACTCGGCAGGCTCAGGCTGCTCCTGGGCTTCAGCCCTTCGCACAGCCCTTAGCCCCGTCGGGGCGCCGGTTCTCCCCTGCAGGTTCTTCCCGTAGATAAAATGCAGAACGCAGCCCGGCCAGAAATCTGTTAGTTAACACGTTGTCCTGAGAGGCCGAGTTTGCAGGTTCTACCCTCGGTCAGGGCACATACAAGGATCGACCAATAATGCATGAATATGTGAGACTCAAAAATCAAAGTTTCTCTCTCACTCAAATGAGTAATTTATTTTAAAAAACACAGAATACAGGACTATCTTTTTCTACACCCTACCTCTTTCGGGGGGGCGTTTTGTGTGTGTGTGTAACAATCTGCATTAACAGCCTGGGCAAAAGAGAAGCTCTTTAGCTTAATCTCTAAATACTCAGGATTTTTTTTTTCCAGTTCAGTTTAAGTCACCAAGTCTTTGAAAACAACTATTAAAAAAAAAAAGAGCCCTGGCTGGTGTGGCTCAGTCGATTGAGCACCCACCTGTGAATCAAAAGGTCACAGGTTCGATTCCCAGTCAGGGCACTTGCCTGTGTTGCCGGCCAGGTCCCCAGTTGGGGGCATGTGAGAGGTAACCAATCGGTTTATTTCTTGCACACTGTTGTTTCTTACCCTCTCTTTCTCCCTCCCTTCTCCTCCCTCTAAAACTAAATAAATAAAATCTTTTTTTTAAATGACGATACTGTCCATTACTACAGATACTAGGATATCTAGTTGAATCCCACTAGCATTTATTTAATGTTTACTAATTCAAATGACCATGCCGTAGGCTAGGAAATATTTTATCTATTGTTCTTAGTCATATTGTGAAAGGTTTTGTAATCCCACATCAAAAATAAGACATGTGACTGACTAATCTGCCTAGGAGACTAAATGGCACCATATCAACTATAAAGTTGACAAAACATGAGAGAATAGTTTTCGGGTGCTGGACAAGACACAGTGGAGGACCGTGACCTCCGAGAGAAGGGGAACTCACAAGCCGAGCCCACGATCACCATGCCTCTCTGCCTAGGTCCAATTCCCCAACCTGGGCTCAGCAGGCTGGGGCCCAAAGAGACCGTGGTGCACACACAACATTCTCTCCTGCAGAGCACACACCAGAGAGCAAACCGGCGGGCAGAGCCCCAGAGAAAAAGGAGCTACAGGATGAGGGTGAATATGGTCTGCCATGTGTCCTTGAGACCTTGACTGAGGGCCGAGCTACATGTACACGTAAGGTAGCATAAGACTACTTGAGACTTAACAGAGAGTGGCAGCTCTGGGGCTAAGGGATGACCGGAGACACCAGAGTTCTGGCAAAATTAGAGGGTGCTGGGTCCAACCTAGCCACAGTGCAAAGACCTTAACACCCACGACTGAAGGACAATTTCCTAGAGTAAGGACCATTCTAGACTCCTTCCTACACCTCCTACCTAAATTCAGTCTCTCACCTAACACCTTGGGCTTCCCACAGATCCTCCCTACCACAGCATAAAACCGGCTGGCAACTGGAACGCCAACTACAATAAAAATGTCAACACTCTTCAAAGGGAAGCAACAGAATGCAGTCTCTACAGTTCACACGCAATGTCCACTACACAATCAAAACCACTAGACATGCAAACAAGTGAGACAAAGTGACTCACGCCAACAGAAACCAACCTCACAGTGTCCAAACACTGTGCGTAAAGAGCTGTCCTGCAGTCATTACAAATACATTCAAAGAATAAAAGGAAAATATGGTCTTAATAAATAAACACAGGAAATCTGCAAAGAAGTGAAATCTATCAAGAACTAAATGGAAATTGTGTAACTGAAACTACAACAGAAATTTTAAAATGCAAAAACTAAATATATATAAATTGAATTTTTAAAATAATATCCCAGCAGACTGGATATGGCAGAAAAAGTCAATGAACCTCAAAGCAGATCACTAGAAACCATCCAATCTAAAACACAAAAAAGAAAAAAAATTCAGTTACCCTGGCTGGTGTAGGTCAGTGGATTGAGCGCCAGACTGCAAACCAAACAGTTGCTGGTTCCATTCCCAGTCAGGGCACATGCCTGGGCTGTAGGTCATGTCCCCAGTGGCGGGTGTGAGAGACAACCACACACTGATGTTTCTCTCCCTCTCTTTTTTTTTTAACACTTTTTATTCATTTATTTTTAGACAAAGGGGAAAGAAGAGAGAGAGGGAGAGAAACATCAATGTGCGGTTGACCCCACATACCCCCCCCCACCAAGAATCTGGCCCAAAACCCAGGCATGTCCCCAACTGGGAATCGAACCAGCAAGCCCTTGGTTCACAGGTGGCACTCAACCCACCGAGCCACACCAGCCAGGGCTCTCTCCCTCTCTTTCCACCTCCCTTTCCCTCTGTCTAAAAATAAAATAGAATCTTAAGGGACTTCTGACCAAGATGGAGGCGTAGGTAGACACACTGTGCCTCCTTGCACAACCAAGATGGGGACAACAGCAATTTAGAAACGGTAACAACCAGAACTGACAGAAAATTGAACTATATGGAAATTGGACAACCAAGGAGTTAAAATAGACACATTCATCCAGACCCGTAGGAGCGGCGGAGTTGGGCAGCCGGGCGGAGAGGGGTAGCGGAATAGAGCGTTGGGACTGGCGTAAGGCATCCCGGGCATGCAAGACCAGAACGGGCAGACCCTGGGCGCACAAGTGGTGGTTGGCAGATCCCCGCCGAGGGGTGGCAACCAGCAGACCCAGTGACGCGGCAATTGTGAAGCAAAGCACTGCAAGCAAGGTGGTTGGCTGACTGGGCAGTCCCAGGGTCCAGAGTCAGGAAATAGAGCCTCAGGGCACTGACTGAAAACACCTGTGGGGGTTGAGGCGCAGGGAGAGACTCCCAGCCTCACAGGAGAGGTCCTTGGAAAGACTCATGGGGTGCACAAGCCCACCCACATGGGATTTAGCACCAGAAAAGCCCAGTTTGCTTGGGGGAAGCGGTGGAAGGAACTGAAGTCCCACAGAGAGGGGAGGAAGCGCCACTGTTCCCTCTTGACCCCGCATCCACATACAAGGTCACAACCCAGCAACGTGTTGCCCCGCCCTGGTGAACACCTAAGGCTCCGCCCCTCATACGCAACAGGCACAAGACCCCCAAAAAAGATGATTCAAGCAGAAGAACAAATGAAAGCCCCAGAACCAATACTTTTAAGCGACCGAGACATAGCCAACCCATCAGATGCACAGTTCAAAGCACTGGTGATCAGGATGCTCACAGAACTGGCTGACTTTGGTCACAAATTAGATGAAAAAATGAAGGCTACAATAAGGGAAATGAAGAAAAATGCACAGGGAACCAACAGTGATGGGAAGAAAGCTGGGTCTCATATCAATGGAGTGGACCAGAAGGAAGAAAACAACATACAATCAGAAAAGAATGAAGAAATAAGAATTCAAAAAAATGAGGAGAGGCTTGGGGACCTCCAGGACATCTTTAAATGTCCCAACATCCGAATTATAGGGGAACCAGAAGAAGAAGAGCAACAAGTGGAAAAGTTATTTGAACAAATAATAAAGGAGAACTTCCCCATTCTGGCAAAGGAAATAGACTTCCAGGAAGTCCAGGAAGCTCAGAGAGTCCCCAAGAAGTTGGACCCAAGGAGGAACACACCAAGGCACATCATAATTACATTAGCCAAGGTAAAAATGAAGGAGAGAATACTAGAAGCAACAAGAGATAAGGAGACAGTAACCTATATAACCTATAAAGGAGTTCCCATCAGACTGTCAGCTGATTTCTCAAAAGAGACCTTGCAGGCAAGAAGGGGCTGGAAAGAAGTATTCCAAGCCAGGAAAGGCAAGGACCTACACACAAGATTGCTCTATCCAGCAAAGCTTTCATTTAGAATGGAAGGGCAGACAAAGTGCTTCTCAGATAAGGTCAAATTCATCATCACCAAGCCCTTATTATATGAAATGTTAAAGGGACTTATCTAAGAAAGAAGATAAGAAAAAGAAGATAAAAAACATGTACAGTAAAATGACAGCAAACTCACAATTATTAACAACCACACCTAAAACAAAAACAAAAACAAATTAAGCAAACAACTAGAACAGGAACAGAACCACAGAAATGGAGATCACATGGAGGGTTAGCAACAGGGGAGTGGGAGGAGGAGAGAAGGGTAAAAGGTATGGAGCATAAGTAGCATAGATGGTAGGTAGAAAATAGGGGGAGGGCAAGAATAGTATGGGAAATGTAGAAGCTAAAGAACTTATGACACATAGACATGAACTAAAGGGGGGATTGTGGGTGGGAAAGGGTGTGCAGGGTGGAGGGGAATGAAGGGGAGTAATGGGATAACTGTAATAGCATAATCAATAAAATATACTAAAACACATAAAAATAAAATAAAATCTTAAAAAGAAATACCTATGTACAAAATACTACTCTGGAATACCATAATGATTTTGTTTCTAAATACAAAGAAATAAATAACTGAATTAAAAATTTGACATGAAAGATTTTTTCCTGAAAATTTGGGCCAAAAATATGGGTGCACATTATACATGGCAAAATACAGTATATACCTAAAAAGTTACATTTAAAAGTTAAAAAGTGGCCCTGGCTGGTGTGGCTCAGTGGGTTGAGTGCCAGCCTGAGAACCAAAAGGTCTCCAGTTAGATTCCCAGTCAGGGCACGTGCCTGGGTTGTAGATCACAACCAATCAGCAACCAATCAATGTATCTCTCACATCGATGTTTCTCTCCTTGTCTTTCTCCCGCCCTTCCCCTTTCTCTAAAAGCAAATAGTTGTTTTTAATTTAAAAAATGTTAAACAACCAAAACCAAAGCAACGATCAATAGTATGAAAAAGCTGGACAACACTGTAAAAACTTTCAAGTTTTAATTTTAAAATACAATAAATCCCATTAACAGAAATATTTTTGAGTAACTAGTGAAAAGATTGACAGAGAAGCAACAGGAAAGCTTATGAGAGTATTTACCTCAAAATGAAAAGCATAAAATATAATGAAGATCATACCTCGAAATTTTCACTAACTTCTTGCATCATTTTTAACTTGGTTTCATCAGCTGTAAAATGACAAAACAAATCGTCAGGTAATTGCAATTACATTAAGGATGTTCCTAAAATTACTGGACTGAATATAAGAAGCAATCAGATCTTATCAGTCTGACTGTCATGGCCCCACAGAAGGCACATAACTAGGTCCCTACAGCCAGTCACACACATTCACACTCCCAGACATACATGTGCATGCACAGACCCAAACAGAGAAACACACATGCACACACATGCACACACGTGCCTCTTCGGGGCTCCAGCCAGTAATGCTCATCACTTTGCTTCTCCACAAGGCAGGGAAAGAGGAAATCAGGATAAAGTTAATATTCCTATTTACCTCCATGTGTACAGTCTTTGAACTGAGATGCATGAATCACATTAACGCATTTCTTAATAACAAAAAAGGATCAACTCACGGGTATTTACATCAGTGAGAGCTGCCACAAACTGAAGGTATTTTTTCATCAGAGTGGTTTGGTCAACCACGGTGGCCCCTTGTGTTGCAACAAATGCCATTTTCCTTTTGATCTAGTTTACTTCTCAAGAGAAAAGTATCAGGTCCATGAGTTCACCCAGTCTATGAAAAGAAATATATACATTAGCCAATTTATTTTTTTTTAGATTTTATTTATTTATTTTTAGAGAGAGAAAGGGAGGGAGAGAGGAAGAGAAACATCGATGCGTGGCTGCCTCTCCAGCACTCCCCACTGGGAACCTGGACCACAACCCAGGCATGTGCCCTGACTGGGAATCGAACCACCAACCCTTTGGTTCTCAGACCAGCACTCAATCCACTGAACCTCACCAGCCAGGGCTAAATTAGCCAATTTATTAAGGGCACAAGCTCACAATCTCTAAAAAAACCCTACCTAAATGCCTGAATTTATCTAAATATTTTTCCATTAATCCAGAATACACTATTCCCTCTGTTTCTTTAATTAAAATTTACCTAAATCCATTTTACCTATTAATTTCTAAACATGATTTTTCTAGACAGATGCTTTTCTTTCCTTCCATATTTCCTTCTTTCACTAGGCCAGGGGTCAACAATGTTCTTTATATTCTCTCTATAAAAAGAGATAGTAAATATTTTAGGCTTTGTGACCATGAAGTCTGTTGTTACAACTACTCAGCCAGACACCACATAAATGAATAGTAGTTATGATCCAATACAACTTTACTTCTGGACACTGAAATTTCAACTTCATATAATTCTCACGTCTCATGAAACATTACTTTTCTTTTGACCTTTTCCCAACCATTTAAAACATGTAGAAACCATTCTTAGTTCACGGGCTGAAAAACAGGTATCAGGCTGCATTGGGTCAGCTGGCTGGGGTCTGGCCAATTCTGCCCTAGGCTACTTGTTCTCCAACTTCAATGTGCATTAAATCACCAGGTGCCAGAGATGGATTCCCAAGCATAACCCAGAGACAGTGGTTCAGTGAGCAGCCCAGGAAGCTGCAAATAGTTTGCAGATGGAATACAGTAGGCATTCAAAAAATGCACATTGACTAAATGAATAAATGATCTAAAATAGCATCTCCGTGAGTCACAAACAGGCTGTTGACCACACTCTGAGAAACACCACTTCAGACAGGAAAATAAAGGAAAACTTAGATTCTATTTTAAAAGCCTTCACAAGGGTCTGCAAAGCTGGGGCAATTGCTTATCCACCCTCCTTGTATCTACCTTACTCCAGGCTGCCGTAACAGGCAGTTTCCTGACTTGATTTTCTTTCTTCAACAGTCACACCAATAACTCTTCTGCAGACCTTTTAGAAGCTTTGCCCCACTGGACACACTGCCTCGCAGCTCACACTTCTGCCCCCAACGATGGCACCACAAAGCGCCTTCTGGCCACTCTCCCAGAACCCCAAAAGCGCTGCTTTGATGCAGAATGGACACCCACAGCTGCACCACCCTAGCACACACAGCCCACCACAAGTCCCACTCCTCTGGCTCAAGGCAAGAAAACGCCCAAAAGAGGCCAAAGGAAGGGATTCTGTTCATCCTGCAGGATGATGACCAGACTACAGCTCCCTGTTTCAGGTTACACTCCCTTCTCCAAACGCAGAAGGTCCCATACCCCCATTCCCATTCGGAACACCCAAGACTCTGGGTCACGGCCTCTCCCTGCCTAAGAAATTTCTGGTCATCCCCAAACTTCTTAACCGCTCGGACCCCCGTTACTACCGGACTCATCAACTCTTCCCTTTCCCGGGGTCCCCAGGGGCCAGGCTCCGATTTCCGGCCCGGAAGGGGTGGGGGTGCCTAAGGTGCTAAATCCTCCCATCCCGCCTATCTGTTGAGGAGTAGATCGAAAACCCGGGAGGCCCAGGGTCTAGGCCTGGCTTCCAAGAAAGTCCTGCGTCCGGACCCAGGTGGAGAGGCCCGAGCCTGTGCTGCACCGCACTCGGGCAAATGGCCCCACCGCCTGCCGCCACCGGGCCAGAGGAGGCGCTGTCCTCGCCGCTACCTTCGCTCCGCACGCTGGGCCGTGCGGGCCGTGCGGGCCGTGCGGGCCAGGCGGGCCAGGTATCTGCGCGTAGGCCAGGAGGGGCCCGACTGAGCAGGGGCACCTCGGGACAACGGCGCCCAAACCCCACGCTCTACCTTCCCGGGCTCCAACGGCCCTCCGCTTCCCACCTTTTGTCGCCGTCCCCAGACCCCGAGCGCCCGCCTCCCAGGCCGTGCTACGGAAAGCGCCGAGGACCAATATCCGCGCCGCTCATCCCCCACCTCCTGTGACTCCTGGTGGAACGGACAACAGAGTAGGTTGCAGCCAGGGCTGGGCCCCGCGAGAAACTGAGGGTACGCGGCACAGGTTGGCCTCCCTCTGCCACCGCACAGAGCCGCCGCGCCCCAAAGATCTCCCCAAGCCTGGACCGCATCGCACCCGTGGGAGCCGCCGCATGCACTTCCCGGGGCCGTTCCGCTCCTCTCCCGCACTTACCCCGAATTCGGCGGCCGGCCTCCTGCACCCCCAACCCGTGACCACCGACAAAGCACAGGCCGCCGCAGAACCGCCGCATGCAGCCCCGCCCCCACTTAAAGCTGGGCCGCCGCGGGAGGAATAGGCCCGGGCGCACCGCCCCCAAATGGGTGCGGCCTGCGCTGGAAGCGGGAGGGGCTGTGCGGCACCTGCGTGCCCTCCCGGCCCTTTAAGCCTCGTCCGCGTGGAGGGAGTGGCCCGCCGGGATGGAGCCGCAGGGAGTTACGTACCACGTCTGTTTCCTTGGGCTTCTGCCCTAAGTCTACTTGCCGGAGCCAGACTCCGCGAAGGTGCGGGAGTAACGCTCGGTGGCTGCTTCCCGAGTGGGCACCCGATAGCGGGGATCTGGTTCGGGAAGAGGCCACCCCTGCACTGAATATTGCAGGCAAGGCGGAGTTTTGTCCTGCCCCCCTCCCACACACACTGCTTTCTCAGGCTCCCTCTTATCCCTAGAGGGGGTGGAGGAAAATAAGGTCTTTGGGGAGTGGAAGGCTGGAGACAGGCCGATAACCTGTAAGCAAGGGAAAACCCTGGTGTTCTGCCTGGAGGCGGCCGACTGGGTCATTTGTTTTGCAACTGACTCATCCCAAGGATGTCCCCTTCGGCCGATGCCTCGGCCTAGGCCAAGGCAATGAGACGGGGGCCAGTGTGGCAGAACGCCCTGGTGCCCAGATGTGAAGGCGTGGGCTCCACCAAAGACCCTGAAAGAGTGCTCTAGAACAACGGGAACTTTTCAGGAAATGATCCAACACAAGACATGCGAAAACCCAATAGTATCAATAGGCAAGCGAGTGCTGTAGGAACTGTAAACCACAAAAACGTTGATAGCGAGAGGAATGAAATAGGGGAGGACCTGTGACGCCAAGGGGGGCCGGAAAGAGAAATGGACCAGAAAATGTCAGAGGCGGAGACTGGTGTGAGGGCTGAACCTGATTGGAGCAGGAAAATTAGCCTGAGATGCAGTAGAGATTCCTAACACCAGACATCCGGCATTGACTAGCCCCTCCCACCTGGGCAGACCCCCTAGGTCGCCCCCGGCTATTCTGAGATACTGCACCCCAGGAAGGAAGGTCGAAAGCTCCAAGGGGTCTCAGCGGTCGTTCGCGCCACCTGCCTCGTCCATTCCACAGGCTGACTGGGACCGGCGGCCGCCCTCACCTAAGACTTGTGATGCTTCCACCAGGGACAGAGGCGGCGACCCCAGCTCACGATACGCACCCAAATCACCTCCCAGGGCTTCACAGTCGCAGCCATCTTGCTGGGTTTGGTTGCGTCCAAGGCCTGGCCTTGAAAGCTCCCCGTAGTTCATTCCCAGGCCCAGGACCAACCACCAAACCTGACAAGTCCCCGTGTCAATGGGGGAGGAGGTGGCCAACTGAGTACCTGTTTTTTTCCAGGAATCTTAGGTTCTCTTCTGTTTGGGTGTTGCATACCACTATTTCTGCCGCACCTTTTCCACTCCCTACTTAATAAACTCTGATCCACTTGTAATTTTGTCAGTTCATTCTCAGTCTCACCCACAAGGTGTCTGGTCTTTGGTTTTAGGTGTAAACACACTAAACACTGAACAGACCCTTAGAAATATGACCTACTGATTCCCAAACTTACCTGCAGCACCGATACTCATAAAGAGCAGATTCCCTGGGATGATACTATTTGGGAAAGGAAAGAGGATCTTCCCAGTAATTTCCAAACTTGCAGTAGACAAGCCTTCCTCAAGACTAGGCCTGCCATGGTCCTGACAGAGGCAGGGGTTCCGTCCTCCCCTGTGCTTCTGCTCCTCACACCCCTCCCACCTCCTGAGAGCACCTAAGACCCCACTAATCTAGACCATCCTGCTGTGCTTGTTGCTGCATTTAACAGAATGGGAAATGGGCTCAGAGAGCAGTCTGATGGAGTGGAAGGGGCGCCGTTCCGGACCCTGTCAGTCAGTGGTTTGTGTGCCTGGTGTGTTGGAGTTAATAAAGGAGGCTGGGGACCTGAGCAAACTGCAAGACAGACCACCTGTCACTTTTGCATCCGTGTGCACTGTCAAACAGGTGTTCCTGGTCTGTGGTTGCTGTCAGCTCAGAAGTGCCGATTTGGACCTAGCTCCTTTCATATGTGGCTCCATTAATTCCAACACAGGCTGCAAGCGGCCAGAATGGGAAAAAAGGGGTAAAGAAGACACACCCACTTCTGGATCACCCTAACAGTTTAGATTTGAGGAGTGCATGACTGGGGTCAGCTACATTGCTTGCCCCCTCTGTGGTCTCTCAGCTTAAGGCAAAGATAATGTGTGCAGAGCAGTGTACTGTGGTGTCTCTTGCCTCAAGATTCAAGAATATGGATTTTTTTTTAAGATTTTATTTATTTATTTTTAGAGAGGGAAGGGAGGGAGGGGGAGAGAGAGAGAGAGAGGAAGGGAGAGAAACATCAATGTGCGGTTGCTGGGGGACATGGCCTGCAACCTAGGCATGTGCCCTGACTGGGAATTGAACCTGTGATGCCTGGTTCGCAGCCTGCGCTCAATTCACTGAGCTACACCCCCCAGGGCCAAGGATATGGATTGATAAGAACTATGGCACAACTAAAGAGGATGGTTACAATTTTTTAAATGTTTTTTTAAAGTTTCACTTAGTTTTGCTTTTACTTTTAAAAAGAGGGGAGGGGAGTGAGAAAGAGAGGGAGAGAAACATTCATGTATGGTTGCCTCTCACATGGCCCCCACTAGAGACCTGGTCAACAACCCAGGCATGTGTCCTGACTGGGAATTGAACCAACAACCCTTTGGTTCGCAGCCCTTGCTCAATCCACTGAGCTACACCAGCCAGGGTTTCAATTTTTTAAATGTTTTCAATGGATTTAGAGAGGAAGGGAGCACGAAAAACATCATGTTGTTCTACTCACTTATGCATTCATTGGTTACTTCCTGTATGTGCACTGACCAGATTTTGAAGCAACAACCTTGGTGTCTCAGGACAAAGCTCTAACCAACTGAACTACCCAGCAAGGCAAAAAAAAAAAAAGTGCCGGCCTCCAAACCAAAAGGTCACTGGTTAGATTCCCAGTCTGGGATATGCCTGGGTTAAGGACCAGGTCCCCAGTGGGAGGCCTGCAAGAAGCAACAAATCTGTCTCTCTTGTACACTGATGTTTCTCTCCCTCTTTCTCCCTTCTGTCCCCTCTCTCTAAAAATAATAAAATCCTAAAAATAATTTAAATTATTTTTAAACAATTATTGTTTAGTTAGTTGACATACAATTTCATGTATCAGGTGTATAACAGTGATTAGATATTTATATACCTTACAAAGTAATACCCCAGTTAGTACCCATCTGACACCATCATGCTTAATACAATATTATTGACTATATTCCCTATGCTGTACTTTATATTCCTGGGTAGTCACTATTTTTTAACTGTTTCCATTACTGTGTACTCTCAAAAAGTTATGTTGAATTCAATCATAAAACTCAGATTTGACCTTATTTGGAAATAGGGTCTTTACAGGGGTAATCCAGTGAAAATGAGGTTAAGGTGGGCCCCGATCCAACATGACTAGTTTTCCCTATAAAAAAAGGGGAAATCCAGGACAAAGACAGACACACATAGAGGACAGGCCATGCGAAGGTGAACTCAGGATTGTAGTGATGCATCTATAGGCCAAGGACCTCGGAGGTGGCCGGGACACAGAAGAAGCCGAAACGACCTTCCCCTGGGGCCTTCTGAGGGACATGGCCCTGCTGACACCTGGACTTCCCGCCTCCAGGAGAGGAGGGCGCTCTGTTGCTCTAAGTCACGTGC
>PVIA01004954.1:0-125617 GCA_004024845.1 Tonatia bakeri
TTTGAAATATTTGTTCTATATCTGTGAAATATGTCATTGGTATTTTGATAGCGATTGCATTGAATCTATAGATTGTTTTGGGCAGTATGGACATTTTAATGATATTGATTCTTTCAGTCCATGAACATGGTATATGCTTCCATTTATCTGTGTCTTCCCTAATCTCTTTCTTCAGTGTTGTGTAGTTTTCTGAGTACAGGTCTTTTACTTCGTTGGTTAAGTTTATTCCTAAGTATTTCATTTTTCTTGTTAGTATTATAAATGAGATTTTTTTACTAATTTTTGATAATAATATTTCATTGTTGGTGTACAAAAATGCCTTTGATATCTGAATGTTGACTTTGTATCCCTTTTTACATTCCTTTGTATCACTTTTTTGTCCATCAAATAAAGACAGTTTAACTTTTTTCTTTCCAATTTGGATGGCTTTTATTTCTTCTTCTTGTCTGATTGCTGTGACTAGAACTTCTGGTACTATGTTGAATAAGAGAGGTGAAAGTGGACATCCCTGTCTTATTCCTGATCTTAATGAGAAAGCTTCTAGGTTTTTCCCATTGAGTATGATGCTAGCAGAGGGTTTGTCATATACAGCCTTCATTATATTTAGGTATATTTCCTCTATTCCCACTTTGCTTAGAGTTTTTGTGATAAATCAGTGCTCGATTTGATCAAATGCTTTTTCTGCATGTTTGATATGATCATGTGGTTTTTATGCTTCATTTTGTTTATGTGGTGAATTACATTTATTAATTTGTGAATGTTGTAACAACCTTGCATTTCTGGAATAAATCTCACTGATCATGGTATACAATTTTTACAAAGATTTTATTTATTTATTTATTTATTTATTTATTTATTTATTTATAAGGTAAGAGAGGGAGAAAGAGAGGGAGAGAAGCATCATTGTGTGGTTGCCTCTCATGTGCCCACACTGGGGATCTGGCCTGCAACCCAGGCTTGTGCCTTGACTGACTGGGAATTGAACTGGCAACCCTTTGGTTTGCAGGCCAACACTCAATCCGCTGAGGCACACCAGCCAGGTATGTGATCTTTCTGATGCATTGCTCTATTTGGTTTGCTAATATTTTGTTGAGGATTTTAACATCTATGTTCACCAGGACACTGGCCTATAATTTTCTTTCTTTGTAGTGTCTTTATCTGGTTTTGGAATTAGGATAATGCTGGCCTTGTAAAACGAGTTTGGGAGCCTTCCCTCCTCTTGAATTTTATGAAATAGTTTCATACTGAAAGGTGTTAGTTTTTGGAATGTTTGGTAAAATTCACCTGTGAACTCATCTGGTCCAGGACTTTTGTTTGTTGAGAGTTTTCTGACTACTGCTTCAATTTTCTTAGGTGTAAAAAATGTTTTTGTAAATCATTTTATACAAATTCAGTAGTTATAGTAATCTATTTCAAGTACTCTATAGTCAAATGCAGCTAGTGCTCATCTACTGGGCAGCAAAGATTATAGAACATTTCCATTAATGTCCAAAGCAAATAATTGTTTTTGACAGTTATTAATATTTCTCTTAAAGAATTACTTAAGTGAAGGTATATTTTCTAGAACATAAGTAGTGTGCAACCCTTCCTATGATCTCACTGAATGTTCACCATTTCTTGTAATTCTTAATCCTTCTCTATCTTTCTCTCTCTCACACACACACACTCACATGCACCTGTACACACATACACACATCTCCTTAAAGTTTCATCTAACTATCATATAATCTTTGAAATCTTCCTTGTTTGCAAAACCAGGATTAGTTGCTTTCTTTCAAAAGTCTGTGCTTTTACCATATTTTATTGCAATTATTGTGTATCTGTCCATTTCCATTAAAAGCTACATAATGTTGAACTTTGGTTAATACATATTTATATATCTACTGGATAGTAAAAGTACATAATACCAAATTTGAGTGTGATGTATATATTTTGTATACATTACTGTCTTTGAATTACTATTTAAGTTTTGTCAGAAATTTTTCAGCTATGTTCAAGATATTAAGCTGTAGTTTCCTTTTACTTTATTTTTCTGGTTTCAAATTAGATACTGTTAATCTTATAAAAACATTGGTAAATTTTCTCTACTCATCTGATTTCTGGAAGAGTTGTGCAGATTTAGTATAATTTTTCCCTTGAAAAGAAAATAAAAGTTTGGTAGAATTTACCAGTGAAACCAACTGAAACTAGAATTTTATTTTTAGAATTTCAACTATAAATTTAAATTCTGTCATAGGTACAGAGATATCCATGTTTTATTCTGTGAATTTTGATATTTTGTATGTTTTAGAAATTGGTCTATTTCATTTAACTATCAAATTTATAAGCATAGTGTTGCTTGTAACTTTGCCTTATTTTCCTTTTACTCTCTGTGGCATCGTAGTTATGCCTTCTTCTTCATTCATCTTGGTAGTACTTTCTGTCTTTTCTTTTTTTCCCTTGGTTAGTCTTGCTAGATACTCAACAATTTAATTAATCATTTTAAAAAATAACTGGTTTTGTTGATTTTCTTTATTGTTTTTATGTTTTCAAGTTCATTTAATTGTATTATAATATTTATTATATCTTCACTTCCAGTTGCTTTATGCCTAATTTGTACTTTTCTCTTAAATTTTCTAAGGTAGAAATATTGTTGATCTAAATTATGTACATTTACTTGTGTGTACACACAGAGACACATACACAGAGAGACACAGACATATATATTTAATGATTTTAATTGTCCCCCAAAATATTCATTTTATGTTATGAAGTTCTCATTAATTACTTGGGGTACAAGTAACTTTTTGAGATAATGATTTCACTTTCTTCAGATATACAAGGTCTGTCTGGAAAACATCTAGCCATTGTTAATATAATGAAAATGGTTTGCACCACATCAATGAAACCTGGCAGCCAAGGAGAATGGGCTGGAATGGGCAAGTGTGAACAATGGCAACTTCCCTGTACTAGTCAGTGGGAATGGTAGACTCCATTGAATGAACATGTGAACTGTGTGGCTATTGCATTCAAAATGACTAAACAAGTACAGTAACTAATCAGCATCATATTTTGTATTAAGCTTGAACATTCCTCTGTGGAAACTGTTTGGATGACTCAGAATTCTGCAGCTATGGGCAACTGGTGATTGGCAGCTTCATCATAACAACACACCTGCTCATGCATCACGCCTCCTGCAGGGTTTTTTGGTGGTTGGTGGAACGTCAAATCACCCAGGTGACTCAGTCCCCCTACAGCCCAGATTGGTTGCCCTGTGACTTCTGGCTTTTCCCAAAGCTAAAAAAATCACCTTTGAAAGGGAAGACTTTTCAGACTGTTGATGAGATTCAGGAAAATATGATGGGGCAGCTGATGCCAGTTGGGAGAACTGTGTGAGGTCCCAAGGTGCCTTCTCTGAAGGGGACTGAGGCATCATTTTCCTGTGTACAATGTTTCTTGTATTCTGTATCTTCTTCAATAAAGGCCTCTATTATATTACATGGCTGGATACCTTCTGCTTAAACCCTTTACCAAGAAGTGGAACTGATGAATTATATGATAGTTCTATTTTTAATTTTTTGAGGAACCTCTAGACTGTTTTCCGTAATGGCTGCACCAATGTACATTTCCACTAACAATGTTCAAGGCTTCCTTTTCCTCTACATCCTCACCAGAAATTATCCCTTGTCTTTTTGATAATAGCCATTCTTATAGGCATGAGGTAACATCTGAGTGTCATTTTGTTTTGTATTCCTTTAAAGATTAGTGATATTAGGCACCCTTCCATTCCTGATAGCATTTTAATAAATTCTTCAGAAAATGTCTAGTTAGGTCATTTTCCCACTAATTAGTCAGATTATTAGGTGTTTTTTGCTATTGAATTGTATGAATGCCTTATATTTTGGGAGGTATTAGCCCTTTATCAGATGTGAAATTTGAAAAATATTGTCTATTATTTTATAGGCCTTCTTTTCATTTTATTGATTGTTTCTTGGTTGTGCAGAAGCTTTTTAGTTTAATTAGATTGACTTGCTGATTTTTGCATTTACTGCTTGTGCATTTGGTGTCACATGCAAAATAGCATTGCCAAGACCAATGTCAGGAAGTTCTTCCCTGTGTTTTCTTGTATGAGTTATACATTCTAGGTCTTACATTTAAGGGGTTTTTTGTGTGTGCTGATTAAGTGTTAATGAAGCTATTTTGAGTTAATTTTTGCATGTGACTGTTAGTCTTCCCAATGCTATTTAATAACAATATTGTTCTTTCCCCATTGCATGTTTCCAGTACTATCTGTTGAGGGGAATTTTCTTGGCACTTTTCTCAAAAATTAATTGACCATATGTGTGTAGGTTTACTTCTGGGCTCTTTTCTATATATGTGTCTGCTTTTATGCCAGTATATATTCATCAGCTGTATGTTATTTTAATGTCTTTGCCTATTTTTGGTATCATGTTAATGCTGGATGAACATTAATTTGAAAGACTTCCATCCTATTCAATTTCTGGAAAGCTTGTGTATATAATTAGTATTTCAAATTTTGTTGGTGGAATTAATGTTTCATTTTCTTCAGACAAGCTCCCAAAAGTGGAATTGCTGGGTCCTATGTTTATTGTAGCATTATTATAATATTCAAGTTATCAAAGCAACTTAGGTTTTTTTTCAGTAGATGAATGGATGAATGGATAAAGAAGTGAATACATGCACATGCACATATACACCAGAATTTTACTCAACCATGGGGGAAAAAATGAAATCGTGTTATTTGTGACAACATGAGTAGATCTAAAGGCCATTATACTAAGTGAAATAAGTAAAGAAAGGCAAATACTACATTATTTTGCTTATGTGAAGAATCTTAAGATAACTAAAGAAATGAACAAACAAGACAAACAAACTCATAGATACAGAAAAAAACTGATAATTTCCAGAAGGTTGGGCACTGGGGATATGGGAAAAACGATGAAGGGGATTAAGTGGTTCAAACATAATATAAATAAGTCACAGGGATATAAAGTACAGCATAGGCAACATCAATAATATTACAATAACTTTTTACAGTGACAGATGGATACTGGACACTTTGTGGTGATCACTTTGTAAGGGATATAAATGTGAAATCTCATTATGTTATACACCTGAAACTAATATAATGTATGTCAACTGTATTCAAAAGAGCTACACATTCCAGAATACTAATTAACCATGAAAACAGTTTTGGTAGAAATCACCAGTGAAGACATCTAAGCCTAGATTTTTTTTTCTTTTCTTCTTTTTTTTCTTCTTTTTTGTGAGGACATTTTTAACTACAAATATGTTAATAAATATAGGGCTATACAAGTTTTTTTTATATTGAGAGCTTTGGCAGTTTATGTCTCATAAGGATTTTGTTCATTCCAAATAAGTTGTTCAATTTTTTTGGCATAAAAGTGTTCATAGTATTGATGGGGTTCAGAGAAGTTCACCTCAGAATGTGCCAATTTGGCATGTGAATTATTTTGAGCTGAAGACAATTAAAGCCCTACAGATTTAAGAAGATCTTTTTACCTCTTCCTCAACTGCCTAAAATAATTTAGATAGAAAGCCTGAACCATGAAAGCAGCTATTACCAAAGAATTTTCTTTTACATACGAAAGACTTCTCCACATGGCAGAACAAATGTTTGTTTATCAAACATTTGCTGCTCTCATCTCCTTGTGAATTATCTTCCCCCCACTTGGAAGTTCAGGGCTTCAATGCCTTCCTCCTTAGCTCAGGATGACATATAAACCTCAATTGCTTGACTGCCTATAGGTGTCATATCCCTTTTTAAAAATCCTCACCTAGGGATATGTCTCATTATTGATTTTAGAGAGAGAAGAAGGGAGAGAGAGAAACATGGGTGTGAGAGAGAAATTTAGATCAGTTGCCTCCCATACATGCCCTGAACCACAATTATAGGATGATGTTCCAACCAGCTTAGCCTCCTGGCCAGAGCAGGCCTCCTATTCTTATGGACCCCCATGGGTACACATGAAATTAAATTTTATTTTCTCCTGTTAATCTGCCTCATGTCAATTTAATTCTTAGATCAGCCAGAAGAACACAGAAAAGTAGAGGATAAAAATTTCCTCCTCAATATCACATTTCTAAACTTTAAAAGCAGTAATTTGTGCCCTGTCATTTCTTTCTCTGATGACCATAACTAGACATATTCATTATATTTATCTTTTCAAATAATTGGCTTTTGTCCTTATTGTTTTTTATTATTTTCTGTATCAAAAGCTCTGGTGATTCAGTGGATAGAAAACAGTCCTCAGCAAATGGTGACAAAACAATTGATTATTTATAAACCATAAATTGAACTTGTTTCCCAGATGAACACCTGAAATATATGGAAATCTATAAATTCATGAAAAAAATATTATAAACATTTGTGGTTATTAAGGTGCCAAACAAATACAAAGAAAGGCATATATATTTTTGCTTTTTTATACAAATAATGTTAGAGTATTTAAATAAATAAGTTCCTTGAATAGAATAATTCTGAATAATATATAGAATAAAAGATTAAATTGGAAAATAAGCATTTCTCAACACCTACTGAACTAACAAAACACTTAAGGAAAAAACAAATGAAACATTCATAAAAATGTTAACTATTTAGATATGGAAAATGAGCAGAAACTACTACATAAAACCAATTATAACCATGATATCACTAGTGTGTGCTTTAAGATGCAATGCAATGGGATTTACATAGAAAGAAAGCAGTAAATCAAATTCAGAATGTGGGATACTCTAAAGGACAAATAACCAGTCTATACACACATATACATAGGCAAACATGTACACAATAGATACAACAATGAAATTTTAATGTGAACTGCATTTTAGATAATGTTAAGGGGTTTTGTTAATGGTGCTAAGTTTGATATTAATATAGTATCATACCAAATATATATTACTTTATTAATCTGATAATAAATTGTACTTAATTATCCTTATAAGTAGTAGATATATTCTGCTGGGTGCCAGAGAGTACACTGGGTTAATGCAAAAAAGAAGATGCAATCCAAACCTCTATAATTTAATAGACCACTTAGCTTTATAGTAACATAAATAATTAGAAATCTATTTTATATATAGACATATGAATTCACTGTACTTCAGGGAAAGAATTTATTCATTCTCTGAGGATATAGCTTCAGACTTAAAACAATATTAAGAATTTACCAGAGTGAAACCATAGGAAACTATATTCTAGGTAGAAAAAAACTTCCTTTGAATGCTATTTTCAAGAGGAAATGCAACAGTTAATGTTCCTATGTATGCGATTATTTTAGGGAACAACTGCATCATGGAGTAGAAATTGAAAATAATCTTACAGAAAATATTTTCAAAGGCCTATTTTCTTCATGAGAAAGAAAAATTTAACAGCTACATCAATTTTGAAAGAGATAAATTACAACATAAATTTCTTCCATGGAATAACCACTCCCAATGAGCCAAGAACATTTTGATAACTACATTTGTATCCTATATAGTTTTTCATACTTACATGTGCTAAGCACTGTTCTGAGTTGCATGAGCAAACCTCATGAACTACATAATTTTATCACTTATTCCCACTACAGAGATGAAGAAAAAGAGGCACAGAGAGCTTGTGAATTTTTCCAGAAGTACCAGCGATTTTAAGTGGCAAAGTCAGGATGACTCCACAGATAGTTCTCTTAACAAATGTGTTATACTGCCTAATCTATTTAACTTCCTCATGATTTTGCTTTGTTTATTACTATTAATAAAAATGAAAATAAATTATTTCTTTTGGGTTATCAAGTGAGGCAGCTGAGATACTGTATCTTAATCCACAGCAACACGTAGTGAGGAAAATAACTACAAATGTTGAAATGATCGGTGATTCCTGTTAAGGAAAGACAAAAGTGAGAAGAGTCTTGCAGACTGTGCCTAACAAAAAAGATGTACATTGAAAGCTAATTTATGGCTGAAAAGGGGCCTGGAACAAGGCAAGAAAAATTTAGTACAATTGTTTTACACATATCTTTCCACTTTTCCTCTTGTGTCAATACCTTGCAGTATTTTCTGAGGGAAAATGACAATAAAGAGAAAGTTTCTGAAGACATGAGTGAAAAAATATTTCCCTTTGGCAGCATTTTTTTTAATTCCAATAAAATTCATGTAATATAAAATTCATCATTTTAAACATTTTAAAAGACACAATTAATTGGTTTTTAGATATAGTCATGTGCTGCTTAATGATTAGAAGGCATTCTGAGAAATGTGTCCTTCAGTGATTTTGTCATTGTGTGAACATCACAGAGTGCACTTACACAAACTTAGATGGTATGGCCTACTATACACCTAGGCTGTATTGTATAACATATTGGTCCTAGGCTATAAGCCCTATATAGCATGTTATTGCACAAAACAACATGACATGAAATTGAGCACAAGATAAAATGATGCAATCAAGAGACACAATAAACATGAGATGTGTGAGGCTGCTACTAGCATAACATGGCATACTGTTTTACAGCAGACAAGTTTATTATTTAAAAGAATACATTCTAAAATAATAAAAAGTGTAGTATAGTAAATTCATAAGTAAGAAACAGTTGTTATCATAATTAAGTATTATGTACTGTACATAACTGTATGTGCTATACTTTGTATGACTGGCAGCACATTAAGTATGTTTATACCAGCATCATCACCAACATGTAGGTAGTGCATTGTGCTATCATGTTATAATGGCTACAATACCACCAGGTAATAGGATTTTTCAGCTCTATTATAGTCTTATGGGACCACCATTGTTTATGTGGTTCATTGTTGACCAAAATGTTCTTACACTGTGCATAGCTGTATTCATAATGTTATGCAATCTTCACCATTATAGTATAACTCCAGAATGTTTTTATAACCTTCAAAAGAAACCAAATACCCATTAAAGAGCCATATCCCTATCTTCCCTCCCTGCAGCCCTATACAACTACTCTACATTCTCTCTATGCACTGCATATTCTGAACATTTATGTAGACTTTTGTGTGTGACCTTCTTCAATAACATAATGTTCACAGATTCATCCATGCTGTAGTATGTGTCAGTACTTCATTCCTTTTTATGACCAAATAATATTCCACTGCATTGATATGCCACATATTCTTTATCCATTGATCAACTGAAGGATATTTGGGTTGTTTCCACTTTTGGGCTATTATGCATAATGCTTCTATGAACATTTGTGTACAACTATTTGTGTGAACATACGTTTTAAAGTCCTAGAAGTAGAATTTTTGGGTCATATGATAACTTCATATTTAAGTTTTTGAGCAACTGCCAAACTGTTTCACAAATATATATATAATATATAACATATATATTTTATATATGTATATAAAATCTCAGTTATTACACACAGCAATATTTTCACTGCTATGTCCCCTAGGGCAAGGGACCTAAAGGAAATGATAAACAAATGGGACTTCATCAAAATAAACTTTTGCACAGCTAAAGAAAACATAAACAAAAAGAAAAGGAAACCAACTGTATGGGAAAATATATTTATAAATGATACCTCGGACAAGGGTCTAATCTCCAAAATTTATAAAAAATTCATAGGACTCCACTCCAGGAAGACAAACAATCCAATTCAAAAATAGACAAAGGACATGAACAGACAATTCTTCAAGGAAGACATACAGAGGACCCAGAGACACATGAAAGGATGCTCAGCATCACTAGCCATCAAAAAGATGCATATTAATTGCAGCAAAAAGACCTTTCAAACGGGAACACGAACAAGACTCCAGACTTGATTCCAGCGGGTGTGGATCAGAATTGGTGATGGAGAAAGTGTTGTTTTCTTGCCTGTTTATCCAACATTTCCCTGCCCTAAAGCACCATCGCAGTAGTTTGGAATTACATTTCCTGTTTATACATATTGGAAGAAATAATTTTTTCTGTTATCTAGAGTACATCAGTAACAGTATTCAGCTAGCGAGACATGTGTAGTATGCTGTATGAATATTTTATATTAAAATATGAAGTTGGAAAGCAGGCCATTGGCTAGTGACTGTATTTCCTAGCTCATGTTTTCTTTTTAACTATTTTAATTGCTTTGAAGGACCTTAAATGCTACTGAAACTTCCCTGAGAACCATTAAGATGTGGCAAACAAAACCAATTCAAGGACTGAATTATGAGAATTTGAAAACTTCGTTGGGGTTATATATATTGGAAATTGAAGTTAAAGGAAAAGCACAAGAAACTGGAAGCACTTTTTCTCTTACCTGGATGAATTTCATACACCCACAGGTACCAGGGTTAAGCTGAATTGGTACCAGCTATTCTTTTGAAAACTTTTAGTTATTGGACCTGTGGGGAATATAATAACAAACTAAACTATGTCTGACAACATTTGCTATAAATTTATAAATATGCTGCTTATTTTCAATTAAAAAAAAAAGAAAGATGAAAATTAAAACCACAATGAGATACCACTTCACCCCAGTCAGAATGGCCATCATAACCAAGTCAAAAAACAAGTGTTGGAAAGGATGCGGAGAAAAGGGAGCCCTAGTACATTGTTGGTGGGAATGCAGATTGGTGCAGCTACTTTGGAAAACTGTATGGAACTTTTTCAGAAAACTAAAAATGGAACTGCCTTTTGACCTGGCAATACCACTGCTGGGATTATACCCTAAGAATCCTGAAACACTGACTCAAAAGAACCTATGCACCCCAATGTTTATAGCAGCACAATTTACAATAGCCAAGTGTTGGAAGCAACCAAAGTGCCCTCATTGAATGAGTGGATCAAATAACTATGGTATGTTTACAAAATGGAATACTACAACTACACAACAGAAAGAAAGAAGGAGCTCGTACCCTTTATGTCAGCATGGATGGAGCTGGAGAGCATGATGCTAAGTGAAATAAGCCAGGTGGTGAAAGACAAATATCACATAATCTCACTCATAAGTGGAACCTAGTCAACAAAAGAAACAAGCAAGCAAAATATAACCAGTGACATTGAAATGAAGAACAAACTAACAGTAACCTGAGGGGAGGTGGGGGAGGATAACTGAGGAGAAGGCGAAAGGGTCATCAAGCAACACATATGAAGGACACATGGAGAAAACCAAAGGGGGCTAGGATCAAGGGTGCTGCAAGGGGGAGTTGTGGGGGACAAATGGAGACAGCTGCACTTGAACAAAAATAAAAAGAATGTTATGGGAAGGCTGACTCATTGAAGGACAGATTAAGTAAACTTGAAAAATAATGAGTAAAATGTTCTCTCTTTTCTCCTAATTTTCCCTCATTTTTTGAAGAAAAAGAAAATCTTTTGGAGTGTGCCCTTGAAGGCTTGTTTCACTTGCTGGTTCCTTAGAGTATAAATGAAAGGATTTAATAAAGGGGCAACCGAGGTATAGATAACAGCTACACCTTTGGATAAAGTCACCCTCTCCTTTGCTGATGGCTTCATATAAATAAAGACACAACTACCATAAGTAAGGGAGACTACAATCATATGGGAAGAACAAGTGGAAAAAGACTTTGTTCTTTTTTGAGTGGAGGGGATCTTTAGGATGGTCTTGATAATATATGCATAGGAAAGGATCACTAACAGCAATGTGAGCACAAGTGTTACAACAGCTGACACAAAGGAAACTAATTCTAGGAAATGCGTGTCTGTGCAAGAAATCTGCAGCACGGGGGAAGTGTCACATATGAAATGATCGATGACTTTGGAAGCACAAAATTCCAGTTTCAGTCCCAAGACCAGTGGTGGAAAGGTAATCAGAAAGCCAGCTGTCCATGAACTGAGTACCAGTTGGTAGCATACTTTGTTGCTCATAATGATTGGGTAATGGAGAGGTTTGCAGATTGCTACATAACGATCATAAGACATGGCAGCCAGTAGGTAAAATTCTGTAACTCCAAATAAGAGGAAAAAGAATAACTGAGATGCACAACCATTATAAGAAATAATTTTGTTTTTGGTCAGTATGGATATCAGAAATCTGGGAATACAGATTGTTGTCAATGAAACCTCCAAGAAGGAGAAATTTCGCAGAAAGAAATACATAGGAGTCTTGAGACGGGGATCCAACAAGGTAAGGAGGATTATGGATAAGTTCCCCATCACACTAAACATATAGTTTAGAAAGAGAAATATAAAAATCACAATTTGCAGATGTGGCTCATCAGTCAGTCCCAGGAGAATAAATTCTACTCTTGACTGATTTTTCATTTCAGATTTGAGTCCTGTCAAAGAGACAAAGAAACACAAGTCCAAGAGTGAAAATAACAAAAATGTTAAAAGCTTCAGGCAGAAAAATATTCAGAAATCTAAACAAAGTTTAAAAGGTTGATTCAATTTGACAAGACAGATGGTCCTATATAGCTTTAATAATAGCTTCAATAAACTAAGCAGCCTCTAATTGACTGTTCCATTTAAACCAGTTAACTTTTACAATACTTCTTTCCTTTCCCCATTTGAACTTGAAAGATAATTTAAATTTTAGCCATCATTTTCAGATGAGCTAAATTTTGTTTAAATGTGCTAAATAAGGAAAACATGAACATTATTGGA
Organism: Tonatia bakeri; assembly: GCA_004024845.1. Classification (NCBI taxonomy): domain Eukaryota; kingdom Metazoa; phylum Chordata; class Mammalia; order Chiroptera; family Phyllostomidae; genus Tonatia; species Tonatia bakeri. Next base: position 12,575 of record PVIA01004954.1, read on the forward strand.
CATGTGCTCTCTGTTTACTTCATACATTATTGAAAAAGTACATCTAAACAGTTACACCAGTGTCAATTTGCAATGTTTATTCAGCTCATCAAAACACTTTTTAAATATGTGGAGCATATAAAAATGATAACAGTTATATATGTTCTCTGTGATTGAAATACTCTAATATATATCATTAATTACTTTGTCCCAGTGTGGTTCTTTTACATTGTTCCTTTATCTCATTTCACATGATTGTTTTTATTTAGTTTCAAATGTGTCAGTCTTCTCTTAGTTGCATTTAATCAGGAGGTTTTGACTGCCCAATCTACATAGAATAGGAAAATATATAACAATTCAAAAGTCAGTGTATATTACCTGACTTGTACTTGCATAATTGCTTTCATTTATGATCTACATATTTATTCCAAATTATAAGTGACTTACCGTAGTAGTATATATTAATATAATCTTCCCTGTGAGAATATGGTAAAATCAAGACTCAAAATAAACAATAAATATCTACCTCTTATACTATGATATATTCCATTTTTAAGAGGAAATTTAATTTCAATGCATTTCTGGAGAAGAATTTGAAACAGACATACAATCTGCAAATTGTATACATCTGCTAATATCTTCCACGTACATTCACACTCATTAAAGTTACAGGAAGCAGATATTACAGATAATTCCATTAGAATCCTCTTTTATGCTAGATAAAATTCATTTCCTTTTCTTTCTTACATATAATTTTTTAAACCTCCATAAAATTTGAAAATGAAAATGTGATGCTTTAAGTAAAAAGATGTTTTGAAAAATATCTCAAATGAAAGGAACCCAGTGAAACACAAATAAAAGCCACAGTTTTATCATTTTGCTCATAAAGTACACAGAGGAATTCGTTGAAATAAAAAGGGGGGGGGAAGAAATGCCCTCTGGAGACTAGTGTCAGGACATACCAATTATTAAAAGAGAGAGAGAAGAAGAAGAAAACAAAGAAAACTTGAAATAAAAACCATAGTGAATTGCTTTAAATACAAAACTGAAGGGCATTCTCCCTAAAGAACTACAAATAATTTAAACTCTACACTTAATGCAAACAAGAGTTTCAAATATTCCACTGGGACAATATAGCCAATTCTACTGATAAGAGGGTTTACCCCCAAAAATGCCTCTCTTATTTCCATTAGTGAATTTGTCAGCATTCCATAACTTGACTGTGACCCACACCAAAATGGGGGTAGGAGGAGGCAGTACTTCCACATTATTTTGAAACAATATAAAGTATAAAGAAAAACAACAACAAATACACAATAAAGATCTTCTATTCCCAAACCATTTGGTGTTCCAGCTACTACTCACTACTGTAGTATGAATATATGACAACAAGAATATTCTATTAGATAAGCACAATACAACCATCACTATTAAAACATTAATATACACCATTAACATGTAATTTTCACATCCTATTCAAGTTTCACCAAGTGTCTAAAATTTTTCTTTATAATAAGAAAGAATACTATTCAGAATTACATGTTTCATTTACTTCTTATATATGTGGTGTCTTTTAATTTGAATAGTTCCCTAGTCTTTCTTTAACCTTCAAGAATGGTACATTTACACAATGGAATACTACGCAGCACAAAGAAAGAAGGAGCTCCTACCCTTTGTGATAGCATGGATGGATCTGGAGAGCATTATGCTAAGTGAAATAAGCCAGGTGGTGAGGGGAAAATGCCACAAGATCTCACCTTTAAGTGGAACCTAGTCAACAAAACAAACAAACAAGAAAAATATAAACCGAAACATTGAAATTAATAACAATCTGACAGTGACCAGAGAGGACGTGGGAGGGGATAATGGGGGGAGGGAGGAAGGGTTTTCAAGAATAACTGTAAAGGACACATGGACAAAACCAAGGGGAGTGGAAGCAGTGGAGGGAGGTGGGGATGGCTCGGGTGAGGGGGAGTTGTGGGGAGTAAATGCAGACATATGTACAATAAGATAATTTAAAAAACAAGACCCAATGACTGATATGTACAACACATGCATGAACCTCTAATCATTATGCTAAGTGAAAGAAGCCAGACCCAAAAAGCTACATACTGGAAAAGACAAAAACTATGGGTACAGTAAATCAGTGGTGCCAGGGACCTCAGTTCAGGGGAAGCATTGACTACAAGTAGGAACAGGAGGATTATTTGAGTAATAGAGCTGCTCTATATTTTGATTGTGGAAGTGGTTACACAACTGTATGCTTTTGTCAAAATTCATGGAACTGTACACCAAGAAGGGTAAAAATTAGATCATGTAAATTATGCCTCATAATAAATAAGCACATGCACTGGCAAAGAAAGAAAGTGTTGTTGAAAATCATTTTCCCGAAATTGCATATATTTCCCTCAATTTTGGTCTGAAGTTTCTGTACGATTATATTCAATTTACTGACCTTAGACAGGAATACCACAGAAGTGATTATGCCTTCTCATGAAATCCTATTAAGGATCACACAATTTAATTTTTTCTAATTATTTATGATATATTCTTTTATTTCTTGATTAATGTGGCTATTTTTAGGATTTACTGTAATAAAGCTGCAATTTTATCTTTATAATTAAGAAGTACTTTGTATAGATATTTTGGATGCTGTGCAAATATCTAACTCTTTGTAAAAGTTCTAATTTATATATTACTTTATATCAGTATAGACTCATGGTTTCAATTATCTTTTTTAAATGTTTTTGTTGCTCAAGTACAGTTGTCTCCATTTTCCCCCTTCCACTCCCCCCACCCCAACCATCCCCACTTTCAACCCTTGATCCTATCCCCATTTGTTTTTTTCCATGTGTCCTCTTTCCATGTTCCTGAAAACACTTCCCCCTTTTCTCGCCATTATCCCCTCCCACCTCCCTTGTTACTGTCAGTTTGTCCTTCGTATCAGTTTCTCTGGTTATATTTTGCTTATTTGTTGGTATTGTTGATTAGGTTCCACTTATGAGTGAGATTATATAGTATTTGTCTTTCCCCACCTGGATTATTTCACTTAGCATCATGCTCTTGAGTTCCATTCATTCTGTTGGAGAGGGTAGGAGCTCCTTCTTTCTTCCTGCTGCATAGTATTCCATCATGTAAATGTTCCATTCCTTTACTGATGGGCACCTAGGTTGCTTCCAACACTTGGCTATTGTAAATTGTGATGCTATAAACATTGGGGTGCATATGTTCTTTTGAATTGGTGTTTCAGAATTCTTAGGATATAATCTCAGCTGTGGAATTGCCAGGCCAAAAAAGGCAGTTCCATTTTTAGTTTTCTGAGGAAGTTCCATACTGTTTTCCACAGTGGCTGAACCAGTCTGCATTCCCACCAACTATGTACTAGAGTTCTCTTTTCTCAACAACCTCACCAACACTCGTTTTTGATTTGATTATGATGTCCATTCTGACCAGCATGAAGCGGTATCTCATTGTGGTTTTAATCTGCATCTCTCAGATGGCTAGTGATGTTTAGCACCCTTTCATATGTCTTCTGGCCCTCTTTATGTCCTCCTTGGAGAAGTTTCTGTTCAGGGCCTTTGCCCATTTTTATATTGGGTTGTCTGTCCTTCTGGAGTGGAGTTGCATGAGTTCTTTATATAATTTGGAGATTAGACCCTTGTCCGAGGTATCATTTGCAAATATATTTTTCCATACATTTGGTTCCCTTTTCATTTTGCTGATGTTTTCTTTAGCCATGCAGAAACTTTTTATTTTTATGGAATTCTACTTGTTTATCCTTTCCTTTAAGTACCTCACTGTAGGGGACATATTGGTGAAAATATTGTTGTGTGGAATATCTGAGATTTTCTGGCCTATGGTCTCCTCTAGGACTTTCATAGTGTTACAACTTATATTTAAGTCTTTTATCCATCTGGAGTTTATTTTGGTATGATGTAAATTGGTGGTTGTGTTTCTTTTTGCATGTAGCTGTCCAGATCTCTCAACACTATTTGTTGAAGAAGATATTTGTACTGCATTTTATGTTCCTGCCCCCTTTGACAAATACTAATTGACCATAGAGACTTGTGTTTATTTCTGGACTCTCTATTCTGTTCCATTGATCGGTGTGTCTCTTCTTATGCCAGTACTAGACTGTTTTGATTACTTTGTCCTTGTAATATAGTTTGATATCAGGTATTGTGATCCCTCCTACTTTGTGCTTCTTTCTCAATATTGATCTGGCTATCCAGGGTCATTTATGGTTTCACATAAATTTTTGAAATGTTTTTTCTATATCTGTGAAATATGTCATTGGTATATCAATAGGAATTATGTTGAATCTATAAAAAAGATAGAAATATTTCAAACAACCTAACCCTATATCTACAATAACTGGAGGAAAAACAACAAACAAAGCCCAGAGCAAGTAGAAGGAAGGACATAAACAAGATCAGAGCAGAATTAAATAACATAGAGACTAAAAGAACAATACTAAGGATCAATAAATCCAGGAGGTGGTTCTTTAAACAAATTCAAAAAGCCTTTAGGCAGAGTCATTAAGAAAAAAGAGAGGACCACATAACCCAAATCAGAAATGAAAGAGGAGAGATTACAGTTGATATCTCAGAAATACAAAAGATTGTAAGAAATTACTAAGAACAACTATACACCAAGAAATTTGAAAACCAGGGTGAAATGGATACATTTCTAGAAAAAATGTTTTCTTCCAAAACTAAATAAAGAAGCAGCAGAAAGCCTGAACAGACCAACCAATAACAGCTGGCAAAATTGAAGCAGTAATCAAAAAACTCCTGGCACCCAAAAGCTCTTGACTGGATAGTTTCACAGGAGAATTTTACAAAACATTTAAGAAGGCACTAACCCCTTTCCTGCACAGACTATTCCAAAATATTCGAGAAGAGGGAAGACTCCCAAATTCTTTTTATGAAGCCAGCATCATCCTAAACCAAAAACCAGATAAAGACAAAACAAAGAAAGAAAACTACAGACCAATATCACTGATGAACACTGATATTAAATCCTCAACAAAGTATTGGCAAACTGCATTCAGCAATACATTAAAAAGATCATACACCATGATCAAGTGGGATTCATTTCAAGGATGTAAGGATGGTACAATATTTGCAAATCAATAAATGTAATACATCACATAAACAAAAGGAAAAACAAAAATCACATGATTATATCAATAGATGGAGAAAAAGCATTTGATAAGGTACAGCTTCCATTTATGATTAAAAAAAAAACACTCAGCAAAGTGGGAGTAGAGGGAGCATACCTCAACCTCAACATAATAAAGGCCATATGCAAGAAACCTACAGCCAACATCACATTCAATGGGCAAAAACTAAAAGCCTTCCCACTAAGATCAGGGATAAAATTGCTTCTGATGCTAATTAGAAGCAAAGCAATGTTTTGTGTTGGTGTAAACTGGCTTGGGATTTTCTAATATTGCCCCAGAATGGTAAATTACTCATGATTCTGTTAAATCCTTCATTCATTTTTCTAAATCACTTTAGATGCTCCTCTGAGATCCCTTCACTTTAGTTTTTATTTAAAGTAGAATACAATGGTGTCCTTTACTGGCAATAATTAGTACTTCTGGAATTCTGATCCCTAGAGAAGTGATTTCCTTTCTTTGTTTTATTTCAACAGACCCCTTGAGTCTGTAGTAAGTAGAAAATTATAAAACTGCAGCATTTTAAAAGTGTACATTTGGCAATGTGGAATCTCTTTCTTGGAATAGTTGCTTATCTTTCATCAGTTGATATCCTGAGGTTTTTCAGTTTCTACTTTTTCACCTCATTTCATTTTATTTCAAGGAATAACTACCTATTGTGAGGTTTTGAGTGATATCAATTATATAAACAAAATTTTACAAAATGCATCTTATCTGGAATAAAAGATAGATGATAGATGTTCATTAAAATCATTGATACCTGAATTTCAAACTTCACAGTGAGTATAAATTGGAGGTAATATAAGCATTCTTTATAGAATCACAATATATACACATTGCCTCTTCCAACAAAAATCATTGTTTGTAAACATCCCTTAGTAAACAATAAAATATGATCATAAAAGAGTAAAATCATAATTAATTATGTTAATATACATATATCTTTTCTATGACCTCACAGTGAAACAATAAATACAGCGGATCCAAGGAGGTAAGTCTACTATAATTTTAACTTAACTTCAAAGTCAGAAATTAAGTCAAATGCACAATAGGTCCAATTCAAGGAATTAAATATGACTACTGAATTTTTATGTTTTATAATTTTTAGTAGTAGAGTCATTTTATGTTTGTGAATTAACAAGTATTGTAGTCTATTTTATTCATATGCAGTTACATCTAACTTTCACTTTCTTTGATTTTCTTTATGAATTAAGTGCTGCCCTGCGTAAAGTGATGTGGAAAAAATACTAAGCAACTCTCTTTTATAATTTGAGGCAACATAGTTCAAGAAAAGTCTGTCAGACTCACATAGTAACAGAAATTGTATGACTAACTCATATTGCACATCTTTTCAAATCAGAGTTAGAGCAAAGATAGAAGTCACAGCAAGGACAGAAATATATATTTTTTACAAGAAAAGGTTGTGATCACTTAGTAGCTGAAGACCTCATCTGGGATTAAAAGCACTAAAACTACCCCATGATCTCACTTATGTGTGGAATCTAATGAACACAATAAACTAAGGAACAAAATAGAAACAGAAACTTAGATTCATGAAACAGACTGTCAGCTGCTGGAGGGGAGTGGCGGGGGACTGGATGAAAGACCATGAAGGGATTAACTGAAGAACATTTATGTGTGACCCACCAACACTGATGACAATATCAGGATTGACTGACGGAGGGGAAAGGATGGGCCTGGGTGGAGGTAGTTTCCTACCTCCTCTGGGGAGAGAAAAGGGAACTGTAATAGTATAAAAAATAGTAGTAGTAATTAAAAAAAACATTAAAACAAAAATAGTAATAGTAATTTTAAAAACATTAAAATTAATTACTAATGTGTGCTTTGGAAAACTACATTTGGTATGAAAAATCTTAGAGTTCTTTTTTTTGCTGTTGTGTGTGTATGTGTGTGTCTTTGGCTATTCCTCACCCAAGGATATGTTCACTGATTTCTGGGAAAGAGGAAGGGAGAGAGAGAAACATCAATGTCAGAGAGAGACATTGACCATTTTCCTCCCACAGAGGCGGAATCAAACCTGCAACCTACACTTGTGCCTTGACAGGGAATTTAACCCACCACCTTTTGGTTTATGGGACAATGGTCCAATCAACTTAGCCACCCAGCCAGGGCTTCTTTGTGTTTTAATCAGCCCCTGTCTGGGGGTGAACCCATTCCAGGGTGCCCTGCTCTTCACAAAGAAAAGAGAACTCTCCTTAGGGTTCCAGCCTTCTTCCCTGGAATCAGTTGCATTACTGCATTGTTATTTTTTTACAAATCAGAAAAAAAGTAATAAATAGGTACGATAGCAATATTAATAAGACAAATGCAAAAGATAAGAGTACTTTAGTAATTCATTTATTTTAAAAGTCCACTGGTGATGCATATAATGACACAGACTGACATGTTTAACACACTGGGGACAGTACAACCTGGAAGTAAATAGAATTCTCATATGGAAAGAATAAGGAGTAATATAACTTTGGGGTAATCAATAGTTTTATTAAAAGTATGAAGGACTTTTTAAAAATAGTGCTTCAAATTATGTAGACATAAGAATATATTTCAAAAGAATAATTATTAAAAAGATAATCCTTTTATTATAATATGTTACTCATTTGTCTTTATCATGTTTTGTTTTTTTATTTGCCATTTATACTGGAAAACAACTGTCCATTTCAATATATCAAAGTCAGTGAAAAAAATAATAATGGTGTGCTCTCAGTGCAGAGAAAATTTTTTTTTAAGAGTTTACTTATTTATTTTTAGAGAGAGGGTAAAGGAGGGAGAAAGAGAGTGAGAGAAATATCAACATGGGGTTGCCTCTCACACACCTCTACTGGGGACCTTGCCCACACCCCAGGCATGTACTGGGAATCTAACCAGCAACTCTTTGGTTCACAGTCTGGCACTCAATCCCCTGAGTCACATCAGTCAGGGCTCAGTGCAGAGAAAATTCCAAAAGTGTTATAATTTGAACCTTTATCTACTTACTGGAAATCAGTAATTCCTTAGGCATTGACCATCACTGAAATTGTAGTATAACCCTAAATTTTGGTTTGGGAAAATCATCCTGGTATTCATTTTAAAAAGACAAACCATAACTTAGTACCTTTTCACAGACCAAATAAAAAGGATAGAAAATTTATTAAAACAACTCATATCCTTTTATTAAAAGTATACATGCAATACTAAGTCCATTTAGGGAGGATAAACAAAAATAAATATTAACCAAAAAATTCAAGTTCCAGAGGTAAAATTGTGAGGAATATTATAATCAAGAGAACTTAGAGAAAGAATTTAGAACTGACTGCAGTATGTAATTATGTGTCATTGGCAATTTCAGACTGGTGAAACCATTTGGAAATGGGTATATTTTAAAATGTATACCTTTTTCCGCTTTAGGTTAAATAGCTATATTTAGCTAAATATACATGTATTTAGTTAGTTAATATATATTTGTTGTTTATAGATTTTGGTTAATTTATATATATTTATGTTAATTTATATACATTTTGCTAATTTACATATATTTAAGTTAATATAATAAGTTAATTTATAATATATCCATAAATAATATATATCTTTCAATATTTTTCTTCTTTTCCTATGTACAGCTAATGAGGCTTACAAAAGAGAAATGAAAAACCAGTCAATGGAAATAGAGTTCATTCTTCTAGGGTTGACAGATGACCCACAACTGCAAATTGTGATTTTCCTGTTTTTATTTCTTAATTACACATTAAGCCTGATGGGGAACATAATCATTATTCTTGTCACCCTGCTGGACCCTCGCCTCAAGACGCCCATGTATTTCTTTCTCCGTAATTTTTCATTTTTGGAAATCATGTTCACAACGGTATGTATTCCCAAGTTCCTGGTAACAATTGTGACTAAAGACAAAACCATTTCATACAACAATTGTGCAGCTCAATTATTTTTTATTCTTTTACTGGGAGTTACAGAGTTTTACCTTTTGGCTGCCATGTCCTATGACCGCTATGTTGCCATCTGCAAACCCCTGCATTACCCCATCGTCATGAACAGCAAAGTGTGTTCTCAGCTTGTTCTCAGCTCTTGGGTAACTGGATTCTTAATCATTTTTCCCCCACTGGTCATGGGACTTAAGCTGGATTTCTGTGATTCCAGAGTAATTGATCACTTTATGTGTGAAACTTCTCCTATACTGCAGATCTCTTGCACAGATACACATGTCCTAGAATTAATGTCTTTTATCTTAGCTGTGTTGACACTTGTAATCACATTGGTGTTAGTGATTCTTTCCTACACTTGTATCATTAAGACAATTCTGAAATTCCCTTCTGCACAGCAGAGAACTAAAGCTTTTTCCACCTGTACCTCTCACATGATTGTTGTCTCTTTGACTTATGGTAGCTGTATCTTTATGTATATTAAGCCCTCTGCAAAGGAAAGAGTGACTGTATCCAAAGGTGTAGCTTTGCTCTATACTTCAGTTGCCCCTTTACTAAATCCCTTCATTTACACACTAAGAAACCAGCAGGTAAAAGAAGTCTTTGGGGATATTTTGCAAAAGGTGTGTTTTTTTAAAAAATCATTTTTGATAAAATGCTGAAAATCAACATTTCTATTAAAAAATTGAAGAAATGTGTTTCATGCATTTCTTCTAATCATGTTTTTCTACCTCATACATAGTTACCTCATACAGGAGATTCTCTTGAATCTTGTAACTCAGTTCCACCCTTACATTTTTTGTTTTATGTTTTAAAATGCATGAATACAACATACATACATATGACTTTTCCTTCAAGTTATTCTTACTTAAATCACATGTTTTTGAAGAACATTTCATTTGAAACAAGTATATCTGACACCAGAAAACATAAAATGGCTTATGGAAAAATATTTTATAAATTATAAAGCATGTGTACATTCACAATGTCATAACATCCATATTTAATATTATTTCATTGGCTTGGTTTCATTTTCCCTACTTCCCTAAAATTTCTATTATCTAACCAAACCAAAGCTGTAACCATCTCAGAAACATACTATTTGGTAATAGCTTAGTCAAGGTTTAGTGCTACCATGGCTATCAAGAGGTATGCCAGTAGATACTTGAAGGCAATGATCTAATCTAGAATCTAAGGTCAATTTCTATCTGAAGGTATTATTCCATTACAATGAAATGCAACTCTGTCTCTAGCCAGGTCCTTACATCTCCACTGCAAGGGCCTCAGTTCATTTCTGGCTTCAAGTCCAGCCCCCTGATATTTACCCACAACACTATTGCTGAAGAGGTCCTTTCTTTGTAGAGATCTGGCATGGTATTCTTTCAGCTTAACATTCTTCATTAAATATTCTCATGAGCAGACAACTGTACTTGAACAACAATAAAATAATTTTTAAAAATGAGATTCAAGTCTCCCACATAAGGTCTTCCACCAATCTCCCTGGTTTCCTACAACACTGTGTCTATTATCACCTTTACACACCACAAAGACCCTTGATTTACTTGCCTCTATCTGGGTTGGCCAAAGTTCGTTCAGTGTTTAAGTAAAAATAAAAGAAACTTTTTTAAAATTTTCATCAATAACTTTATTGAACAATGTATTTGCTGTTTTGTTTTACTACCTTCTGCCATCTTTCAGGCAACTTCACAATTCCATCTTCCCAAACCTTTTTTATCTTTTTGAGTAAAGCACTCTTCCAGGAACCTTTTGCAGTCTTCCAAGGAATTGAAATTTTTTTCCATTAAAAGAATTTTGCAAAGACTGAAATAAATGCAAATCCAAAGGTTCAATATCTGGTGAATACGGTAGATGAATCAGAACTTCCCAGCCAACAGTTTCCCAGTAATAGTTTTTGCTTGGTCATCAAAGAAACATGTGGTCTTGCATTATCCTGATGGAAGATTGTGAATTTTCTGTTGACTAATTCCAGATGCTTTTTGTCAAGTACTGCTTTCAGCTGGTTTAATAGGGAGCAGTACTTGTTGGAATTAATCATTTAGTTTTCCAGAAGGAGCTCATAATAGAGGACTTCTTTCCAATCCCACCATATACACAACATCACCTTCTTTGGACAAAGACTGGCATTTGGTGTGGTTGGTGGTGGTTTATTTCACTGGCCCAAGAATCTCTTCCATTCCACATTACTGTGAAGTATCCACTTTTCATTGCCTATTGCAATTTGTTTTAAAAATGGAATGTTTTCCTTACACTTAAGTAGAAAATCACACCTGGAAATATGGTCAAGAAGGTATCTTTTGCTTATGTGGAACCCAAACATCAAAGCAATTAACATAACCAATCTGGAGCAAATGATTTTCAACACTTGATTTAGCTATTTTTGAATATGTTGGCTATTTCCTGCTTGGTATAAGGTTGACTGTTCTCAGTTGATGTCTCAATTTGATCACTATCAACTTCAACTAGTCTACCCAATGGGGCGTTGCTCAGCGAGAAATCTACAGCACGGAACTTCGCAAACCACTGTTTGACAACATTCCAAACACTACACAAATCTTTTTTTTTGTCTTTCAGTTGTGTTTTTATCTTTCTTGAAATAATAAAGCATAATATGCCAAAAATGTTGCATATTTTATTCCATCTGCAATTTGTAAATGGTTGCACAAAAATTCACCAATTTTGATGTTTGTAAAAAATATTTTATTAATTTATTTTATTTCACAGTATTAAGAAACCTTATAAGAAAAGCACTGTTATCCTCATTTTATAGGTGAGAGTACCAAAGTACAATTGATTTTATATTCCAAGCTCCTAGAACATTACTTGGTAGATAGAAGTGAGTCAGGTAAATGAGCCACTTAAGTTCTCTGCTATATCCAAGAGAGAACAAAGACTTCTTCCTATAGATGTCTATACTTTTATGTGAATATCACTCCAGGTGTCCTGATTCTCCATCCAATTATGAATAAATGTAACCTCCATTACCATGTAACCTCCAATTAAGGACCAAATAACTCCTGTCCATCCTTGAGGTTTAATGCCAATTTGCATTTTACAACTCCTCCTTCTAAAATTCACTTAATATACTATGATCCCTAATCTGTTTCTGGTAGACTACATTTATGTATTTGGGTTTTTTCCAGAGAAATATGGTTTGAAATTGTAAAACTAATTTACACATTAACATACCTAGTGTACAGTGTTCTCTATTATATCTGACTGTTAAAAGAACCCTGCTTATTTGTACTAATAACTGCAATCCAGGGCATATTGTCTAATTTTTAGATTAGTGAGTAAACAATCAATTGTGATTTTTTAAATTTATTTATTTTAAGTATATTTTATTAATTATGCTATTACAGTTTTCCTAATTTTCCCTCTTTATCCCCCCACCCCACACCCCCAACCCTCCAGCATTCCACCCCACCTTAGTTCATGCCCATGAGTTGTACATATAAGTTTTCTGAGTTCTCTATTTCCTATATCATTCTGACCTCTCCCCATCTATTTAATACCTACCAATTATGCTTCGTATTCCCTGTACCTTTTCCCCCTATTCCTCCCTTCTGTCTCCCCCTGAAAACCCTCCATGTGATATCCATTTCTCTGATTCTGTTCCTGTTCTAGTTGTTTGCTTAGCTTTTGTTTTCATTGTTTTTCTTTCTTTTATTTTTTTAGGTTCATTTGTTGATAGTTGTGAGTTTGTTGTCATTTTACTGTTCATATTTTTTGTCTTCTTTTTCTTAGATAAGTCCCTTTAACATTTCATATAATAATGGCTTGGTGATGATGAACTTCTTTAACTTGATCTTATCTGGGAAGCACTTTATCTGCCCTTCCATTCTAAATGAAAGCTTTGCTGGATAGAGTATTCTTGGATGTAGGTCCTTGCCTTTCATTACTTCAAATACTTCTTTCCAGCCCCTTCTTGCCTGTGACTTTTTGTTTTTGTTTTTGTTTTTGAGAAATCAACTGATAGCCTTATGGCCACTCCTTTGTAGGTAACTCTTTCCTTTCCTCTTGCTGCTTTTAAAATTCTCTCTTTGTCTTTAATCTTGGGTAACTTAATGATGATGTACCTTGATGTATTCCTCTTTGGGTTCAACTTCTTTGGGACTCTCTGGGCTTCCTGAACTTCCTGGTGTCTACTTCCTTGCCAGACTGGGGAAGTTTTCCTTCATTATTTGTTCAAATGAGTTATCAATTTCTTGGTGTTGTTTTTCTCCTTCTGGCACCCCTGTAATTCAGATATTGGAACGTTTCAAGTTGTCAAAGAGGTTCAAAAGTCTCTCTTCATTTTTTTGAATTGTTTCTTTATTTTGTTCCAGTTGGATGTTTATGTCTTCCTTTTGTTCCAAATCATTGATTTGAATCCTGGTTTCCTTCCTGTCCCTGTTGGTTCCCTGAATATTTTGCTTTATTTCATTTTAGGTATCTTTCATTCATTCTTTCATTTTTCAACCAAACTCTATCAGTTCTGTGAGCATTTTGACTACCAGAGCTTTAAATTCTCCATCAGATAGGTTAGCTATCTCCTCATCTTTTAGCTCTCTTTCTGAGGTTTTGCTGTGTTCTTTCATTTGGGCCATATTTCTTTGTCTTGGTGCAGCTGATAAGTTGTAAGGGAGCGGGGCCTTAGGTATTCACTGGGGCGAACCAACCCTCCTTACTGCTGCTGCACTGCCTATGGGGGAGGGGCCAGAGAGGGAACAATGCAGCTCACCTGCTCATCTCTAGTGCACTTTTCAGTGGACTCTCATGTGAGATTGGGAGTTTCTCCCACTATGGCAACCACCAGATTCCACAGTCAACTCTGAGTCTCAGTTTCTCCTTAAGTCAGCCCCGCCCACACAGCTCCCCACCTCAAAGCGGTATTTCTCTGTCTGCTGCCTTACCAGATTGGTTGCTCTGTTTGTTTTTTTAATTCTATGGTTGTTGGTGTTCCATGCAGTTTGATTTTCTGGCACTTCTGGTTGTTTATTGATTTTACATTGGTTGTTATCCTCCTTTTGGTTGTGTGAGGAAGTGAAGGGTTTCTACCTATTCCTCTATCTTGGCAGGAACTCCAGAATCTTACATTTATTTTTTATTTAAGTATAGTGGGTATACAGTCTTATATTTGTTACATTAGTTTCAGGTATACAATGTAATGATTAAACATTTTTATACTTTACCATGTACTCTTTTCACCAATTCTAGTAATCAACTGTCTCAGGGTAAACTAATCACAATATTATTTAATTTTAAATTATAGTTTATATTCACTATTATTTTTATTAGTTTCAGATTTATAGCAAATTAGTTAGAAAATCATTTACTTTACAGAGTAATCATTCTGCTACTTCAAGTACCCACCTGGCCTCATGCATATATATCTCAACATTATTGACTGTATAATCATAATATTATTGATTATAATCCTTTTCCCTTTTTCACCCATCTCTCCAACCCCTCACTTCTAGTACCCATCTCTTTGGTGTCTATTTCTATGTGTCTATTTTCATATTATCTATTTGTTTGTTTGTTTGTTTGTTTGTTTGTTTTCTTTTACATTTTTCCAAAGAAGACATCCAGATGGCCAAAAGACATATAAAAAGATGCTCAACATCACTAATCATCAAGTAAATATAAATCAAAATCTCAATGAGATAACATCTCACACCAGTCAGAATGGTTATTATCAAAAAGTCAACAAATAACATGTTTGATGAGTATGTGGTCAAAAAGAAACCCTCATGCACTGTGGGTGGGACTGCCAACTGATAGAGTCCCTATGGAAAACAGTATGGAGATACCTTAAAAAAACTATATATAGATGCACCATATGGCCTAGAAATCCCACCTTTAGATATTTGAGGTATTTATACAAAAATATAACATGAATTCAAAGAGATATAGTCACCCCTGTGTTCATCACAGCATTTTTTACAATGGCCAAGATATGGAAGCAATCGCAGTGTCTGTCAGTAGATGAATGGATGAAAAATGTGGTACTTATATAATGAAATATTACACAGCAAAAAAGAAACAATGAAATCTTGCCATTTGTGACAAAATGGATGGATCTAGAGGGTATTATGCTAAATGAAATAGGTAAACAACAACAGTTGTGATTTTTAAGTTATGTATATGACACTTTATTCTTTTATTTTGAAAAGTATTTAATTTATGAAACTTGGCTACAAACAGAGCAATCTATTTCATAAAAGAAATTTTTCAGCTTTTTGGACAACTCAATAGATCTCAGATAATAAATTTCTACAGAGAATAATGAAAAAGTTACCATTTTCTAAAGGCATAAATTGATAGGATGATATAAAAAGAATGATATTACTATACATTAATGTTTTCAAACAGAAAATATCTCCTGCGTGCATTTTAGCTGCATTCAATTGTTTTAGGGATGACAAACCACATGGAATATTCTGTTAAAATTGGCCATTGCTCAAGAAGAAAAAATAAAAAGCATCCAAATTGGAAAGGATGTCTTTTCCTTTAAACTGTCATTATTTTATTTCACACTGATTATTGACAGTAAACCTGTCATTATTTGCAGATGATATAATACTATACATAGAAAATCCTAAAGAGTTCACCAAAAAACTACTAGAACTGATATGAATTTGATAAAGTAGCAGGATACTAAATTACTATAATATTCAGAAATTGGTGACATTTTTATACACCAATAATGAACTATCACAAAGAGGAAGTAAGAGAACTATTACAAGGAGAAATTTTTTTTGCAGCAGAAAAATAAGGTACCTAGGAATAAATTTAACCAAGAAGGTAAAAGATCTGTACTCAGAAAATTATAGGATGCTGAAGAAATAAATTGAGGAAGATACAAATAAGTGGAAGCACATACCATGCCCCTGAATAGGAAGAATTAACATCACTAAAATGTTCATACTACAGATTTAACTCAATTCCAATTAAAATACCAATGTCATATCTTATAGATTGACATTCATGATTACTCTATCCAGCAAAACTATCATTTAGAATGGAAGGGCAGATAAAGTGCTTCCCAGATAAGGTCAAGTTAAAGAAGTTCATCATCACCAAGCCCTTATTGTACACAATGTTAAAGGGACTTATCTAAGAAGAAGAAGATAAATAATATGAACAATCAAATGTCAACAAACTTACAACTATCAACAACCAAACACAAGATCACAAAAACACAAATGAAGTAAGCAAACAACTAGAACAGGAACAGAATCACAGAAATGGAGATCACATGGATGGTCATTAGCGGGGAGGGGGAGGGAAGAGAACAGGAGAAAAGGTACAGGGAATAAGAAGCATAAATGGTCTACAAAACAGACAGGAGGAGGTTAAGAATGGTATAGGAAATATAGAAGCCAAAGAAACTTTTATATATGACCCATGGACATAAACTAAAGGTGGGGAATGCTGGTGGGAGGTGAAGGGGAATAAAGAGGGGGAAATGGAACTGAAAATCTGAAAAATATTTTTTAAGAAAGTAAAAAACTACCAATGTCATATCTCAGGGACCTAGAATGACTATTCCAAAAATTTATATGAAACCACAAAAGACCCTAAATAGACTCAGTAATCTTGAGAAAGAACAATAAAGTTAGAGGTATCATACTACCTGATATCAAACCATACTACAAGGCTATAGTAATCAAAACAGTATGGTACTGGTATAAGAACAGGCATATAGATAAATGGAACAAAATAGAGAGCCCAGAAATAAATCTGTTCCTTCATGGTCAATTAATATTTGACAAAGGAGGCAAGAACTTACAATAAGGTAAAGATAGTGTGTTCAATAAATGATATTGGAAAAATTGGACAGAGAATGGCAAAAAAAAATCAGACTAAACCACTAACTTACACCATACACAAGAATAAACTCAAAATGAATTAAAGACTTAAATGTAAGTTACAAAACCATAAAAATCCCAGAAGAAAACATAGGCACTAGAATCTCAGACATTTCTCATAGCAATGTATTTGCTGGTATATAACTTTGGGCAAGGGAAACAAAAGAAAAAACAAATAAATGGGACTACATCAAACTAAAAAGCTTCTGCACAGAAAAAATAAAAATAAAAAAATGAAAAGACAATCCATTGCCTGGGAGAACATATTTGTCAGTCATACATCTGATAAGGGTTGAATATTCAGAATATATAAAAAGAAATTATACAAGTCAACACCAAGAAGACAATCCAACATAATAATGGGCAAAGGTTCTGAACAAACGGTTCTCCAAAAAGGACATAGAGATGGCCTACAGTCATATAAAAAAAATGCTCAACCTCACTAATCATCAGAATGATGCATATTAAAACCATAATGAGATATCACCTCAGACCTGCCAGAATGGCCCTCATCAGTGAATCAACAAACAAGTGTCAGTGAGCTTGTGGAGGAAAGGAAATAGTAATGTACTGCTGGTGGGAATGGAGACTGGTACACCTGCAGTGGAAAACAGTATGGAGACACAGACAGAGGAAGCTCTTTGCAGAGGGAAGCAAAGGCCTATGGCAATGGGGCTGATGGGAGGCCTGGAGGGGCAGTTTGCCACCCCTACATCATGGATGTATTTGGGGTGGGGTGGTGTCTGAAGCCCTAGAGCCTCATGAACCTGAGGGCAGCTGCAATACAGCTGTTGCCATGATACAGCCGAAGCATGCTCAGTGTGCTGCTTCACCTGCTGTGAGATCATTGGCAACAAATGTGAGGCCTACCTGGGGCTGCTGCAGGCTGAGCACACTGAGTACACTGAGTACACTGAGGAGGTCAACATGGACATGCTGGGCCTGAAGAGCTACTGCTGCAGTTGTATGCTGCTGGCCCTCACAGACCTGATGGAGAAGCTGCTCGACCAGTCTTCCCTGAAGAAGTGACAGTGCAGACTACAGCAGTATATGGTCAAAGTACCTCTCACTGGGGTGTGGGTACCTGGAAGCAATCCCTGATCACAGCTGTGTGGACTTTTGTCCCCTGCTCTGGAAGGAACCATCCAGTAAAGGTCTTTGCAGAACCGTTAAAAAAGAAAGAAAGAAAGAAAACAAAACAGTATGGATTTTCCTTTTGACCCAGTGATTCTACTTCTAGGAATATAACCAAAGGAACCTGAAACACTAATTCAAAAGAATATGTGCACCCTATCTTCCCTGCAACATTATTTACAATAGCCAAGACCTGGAAACAGCCTAAGTGCCCAACAGTGGATGAGTGGATAAAAAAACTGTGGTATATTTACTTGATGGAATATTATGCATCCATAAACAAAGAAATCTTATCTTTTGTGATAGCACAGATAAACCTGGAGATTATTATGCTAAGTGAAATAAGCCAGAGAAAGACAAATACCATATGATCTCACTTAGATGTGGACTCCAATGAACAAAATAATTTAACAAACAAAATAGAAATAGAAACATACATACATAGAACAGACTGACAGCTGTGAGAGGGGAGGGTGGTTGGGGAACTGGATGAAAAGGGGTGACAGGATATAGCAAAAAAAGTGTGTGTATATATATACATATATAATGTATATATAATGCAATAATGTATATATAGTACAAAAACACAGACAATAGTGTGGTGATTTCATGGGGAAGGATGGTTGGGGACAGGTTAAAGAGGGCAAAGGGGGAGTAAATGGGGAAGGAAACATAATTTGGTTTGGGCGACAGTCCCACGATACAGTATGCATATGATGTTTTGTTGAGTTGTACACTTGAAACCTGTGTTTTTGTTAATCAACGTCACCCCAATGAATTCAACTTAAAAAAGTAAAATAATAAAAGAAAATAAAAAACAAAAATAGGTCCATGCTGACCTGAGGGCTAGGTTTCCCCTAGCATGTTACCCTTGTAACCCAAAACACAAGTTTCAGTAGCTTCACATGTCCTTTAAGTGGCCTCACACTGCAGGCCTGAGATCCCCCAAGGCTGGCTCAAGCAGTAAGTGGACAAAAAGTACAAGGAAAGTCATAACCTCCTGTAAATGAGCTAGTGATCAACTGGAACTACATTTCATAAAACTGTAGTTTCTTTAGCACAGACACATTTAGCAAACTGGCCTACAACCAACTGATTGACCTCATGACAGCTGAGCAACAGGTAGAGAGCCCTCGGGCAGGTCAGGATGTAGCCTGACTGAAGGATGAGGAAGAACTTCTTATAAACATTCAACTTAGACTAGATCTTCCTTCCCATGGGTGTAAAGGCCTCAAAGCCACTATTTCTGAAAAGACAAAAATGAATATTGCAAATGCACATAGGCTTAACTCATGAAATCTTTCTGTCTGGGTGATAGTGCTGATGTTTCTTTTTCGTTTCTAATTGCTCTGTAACTCCTGAACTAGTTATAATGCGGCTAACACTACTAGGATGGGTGTTGACTTTGGGAGCATCTAAATGTCAAGTTTTGTAATTATGATTGTGGATATACTAAACTCACATAAAATAATGCCCTGCTAATTGGGGCCTGAAAACAAGAAGCCTGAGGCCCTTGCTCCTTGCTCATAGTCACAGGAGATATGATACTTCTTCCAGGAGTAGGTGCATTTTAGGTCTTGTCTCTAACTGTAGAAAGATGGTCATTGTGAGTCAGTTATAAATTTGTAAGTTCAGTGTAAAAGGCCTTCCCAAAGCACCTAAAATATATTTTATAGGCATAAAAGCTATAATTTGTTTCTAAATCAAAAACTGAAACACATTGAGCATACTTAAGGCAAAAAATGGAGCACAAGTTTGGGAATTAGGGCTGATTGCAGTGATCTAGGTAGCTATGACCATCAGCAATGTTGGGTTTCTTTTTTTTTATTAAAAAAATTGTATTTACTTAGAAGCATTCAGAATGTCCACAAAAAAGCTGCAACTCTTTTTATTGCAATTACAGAGTGATATTCAGTTAACAGAACAGCAATTATTTTATATAAGCTGTACCAGAGACAACTGAAGATGAAAAAACTACTCTCCCCATATATAACTAATTTGTGTTGTGCACCAACAAGAACCTGCTGTGAACTGCTATGCTAATTTACAACCCCTGTACTGTACCTGATAAGGTCAGTGGTTATTGAAAATACCACCAGGAGAGGGCTATCTAAAGACACATTTGGTAGTGTGTTAGCTACTATAGAGAAAAAGGCACTTCACAGTTAAAAAACAAATCTTACACAGCCTTACATTTCAATTTTTTTTCTTTAAAAAGAATGAGTTGTGTACAGGGGGTTAAATGCTTTATAGACAAGAAAAAAACTGCACTAGAACCAACTTATTCATCATCATCTTTTCATCTTCCTCACCATCTTCATCTTCCTCCTCTTCCTTTTCTTGCTTTTTTCAGCCTTGATGACTGCATTTGTTGCAGTATCAGGCTTTCCTTTAGTTTGGTATGCAGCAATATCCTTTTTGAATTTCTCCTTCAGCTTAGCACCCTTCTTTCCATAAGGCTGTTTGTTGCCTGCAGCAGTGTGATTCCACATCTCTCCCAGCTTTTTTGCAACATCACCAATGTATAAGCTGGGGTGCTCTCCTTTGATCTTTGGGCGTTACTCTGAACAAAACAAGAAAAAGGCGAAAGGAGACCTTAGGTGCATTGGGATCCTTGAACTTCTTTTTTGTTTCTACCTTTAGGAGAAATATAAGCTTTCATTTCTCTTTCATAATGAGCCTTGTACACCTTTGCCATGTCTTCAAATTTTCCTTTCTCTTTAGCAGACATGTTCTTCCATCTCTCTGGGCAGAAAACTGAGAAGATGACTGAAGCATCTGGGTGCTTATTCTTGTGCTCCTCCCAGCAAGTTTGCACAAAGAAAGCATATGATGACATTTTGCCTCTCAGCTTCTTAGACTCTCTTTTGCCCATGTTTAATTATTTTTCCTAAGCAGCACAGTCTCCCAGTGCTTCTTGGCTCGCACTTGCCCCAGCTCTGTCTCAGTGGAGCTTAGTGTACTGCAATGGTTGTGAGAGTGGGAGCCAGACTGCAGCCTCCTCGCTCTCTCTGCTCTTACAGAGTGATATACACTGCTCTGTGTAACATTTGGCAATGTTGGGTCTCAAAAAACAGTGTTCACACTAATACTCCCAAACCCAAGGGTCACTTTTTCACTTTGCTACTTTAGGATTTTATGTTGTCTATGCCAAAATGAATGTCTGGGGCCAAGATGTGGAGATCACAAACCCACAGTTCCCTCCAGCAAATGGTGTAACTAGTTTGCATCGGAGGGATGACAGGAAAAGTAGGGAAAGAAAACAGAAAACTTTAAAAGGATGCCATTATGAAGACTCCCAAAAATACACAGTAGTAGAAAGACATATGAGATTACCTAACATCCCAGAACACTATAATAACAATGTTGATGCTTTTGCTGCAGTCTTCTTTTCTATGTAGTTACACACATATTTTAACATTACTTGATCTATACTGCATAACACATTGTGTTTTCTGATATTCACACTTAAGAGTTTCTTGTGACTAATTATCTCTAATTTGTATTTGTATAATATGATGAAAGTTCATGACTGAACAATGTAACATATTTAGCCGTTTCATAAATAATTGAGCTTTTCTCTCATTCTAAACACATGAAAATACAGGTTATCTTTGCATAGTATTATCATTTTTTAATCATTTATTAATTTTGCAGGCAAAATGATATCCTTCTAATAAATGTTAATTGTTTAATTACCAGTGACATTGAAAGATAATTAGTAATATACAATATCTTTAATAGTAGATATTAATAATTTTATAAACCATTTTTATTTCTTCAGTGGATTATCTGCTCTAACCCTTTGCATTTCTTTTCCATACTATTTTAGAATTTATTTTTTTAATTATATATTATCAGTTTTGCTATTACAGGTGTCCCAATTTTCCCTTTTTGTCCCTCTCCAACCAGCACACCCCACTCCCTGAGGCAATCCCCACATTTTTGTTCATGTCCACGGGTCATGTGTACAAGTTCTTTGGCTACTCCATTTCCTATACTATACTTTATATTCCCACGGCTATTCTGTAACTATCTATTTGTACTTCTTAATCTCCTCACCTCTTCACTCATCCTACCCCACAGCCCCCTCCCATCTGAAAACCATCAAAATGTCCTCCATATCCATGATTTTGTCTCTGTTCTTCTTGTTTGCTTAGTTTCTTTTTTAAATTAAATTATTGATAGATATGTATTTATTGCCATTTCATTGTTCATAATTTTGATCTTCTATTTCTTAAATAAGTCCCTTTAACATTTCATAAAATAATGGTTTGGTGATGATGAGCTCCTTCAGTTTTTTTCTTGTCTGGGAAGAGCAATCTTGGCTGTAGGTCCCTGCATTTCATGACTTTGAATATTTCTTGCCAATCTCGTCTAGACTGCAAAGTTTCTTTTGAAAAATCAGCTGACAGTCATATGGGAATTCCTCTGTAGGTAACTAACTGCTTTTCTCTTGCTGCTTGTAAGATTCTGTCTTTATCCATCTGCATTTTAATCATTATGTGTCTTGGAATGTGCCTCTTTGCATTCATCTTGTTTGGGACTCTCTGTGCTTCCTGCAACTTACATGTCTATTTCCTTCACGAAATTAGGGAAATTTTCTATTAATATTTTTTCAAACAGATTTCCAATTTCTTGCTCTTTCACTTCTCCTCCTGGCACCCCATGATGTGAGTGATGGAATGCTTAAAGTTGTTCCAGAGGCTGCTTACACTATTATATTTTGGGGGGATTTTTTATTCTTCTTGTTGTTCTGACTGACTGCTGCTTCCTTATGTTCCAAATCATTGATTTGCTTCTCGGCTTCATCCACTCCATTGTTGATTTCCTGTAAATTGTTATTTATTTCAATCAGTGTATCCTTCATTTCTGACTGAATCTTTTCTATGCTGTTGAGGTCCTCACTAAGTTCCTTGAGCAACTGTATAACCAGTTTTTTGAACTCTGCACCTGACAGATTGCTTATCTCCATTTTGTTTAGTCCTTTTTCTGGAGTATTGATTTGTTCTTTCATTTAAGAAGCATTTCTTTGTCTCCTCATTTTGGCAGCCTCCCTGTGCTTGTTTCTATGTATTAGGTAGAGCTGCTATGACTTCCTGTCTTTGTAGAATCGCCTAATGTAATAGGTGTCCTGTAGAACCCTATGGCACAGCCACCCACATCATCCAATCTGGGTACTCGAGACGCACCCTCCATATGGGCTGAGAACATCTTCCTCTTGTAGTTGAGCCTTGATTGCTATTGGCAATTTTATGGGATGGATTTACTCAGGCCATTCAGGTGCAAGAAGTGGCTATGACCAATGACCACCACTTCCTCCTCTGTGGAGGATCCACTGTGCAGGGGCAGGGTGGTAGTTCTCCAATGTGTTCTATAGCTGTCCACTGGGTGCACAGTCTATGGGGTTTCCAGGGTGGTGCTGATAAAGGTCAGCTATCACCTGTGTTCTGCTCAGGGCCACCCAGCATGAGCTACAAAGCAGTCTGTGGATAGCAGCTACTTGTGCTAGCCTTGAGGTTTCCAGATGACGTCAAGCTGTGAACCTAGGATGGCTGTAGCTAGTACTTGGCTGGAAGCCACTTAGCAAGAGGTATGAGAGCAGGGGGATAGCTGAGGCAGGCTGCTGCTTGTTTGAGAGGATTTAGGAATATGTGAAGGATGAGCCAAGACTAGCCACTCATATTGAAAAGCCACTGTTAACAGCTTGCAGGGGGCTATAAGTTGGGTAGGGTAGAGATTTGGGAAAACACCAGAGTGTGGCAAACATTGTAAGCCAAGTTGATAAAAGGTCAAACATGACTACTGTCAGCTCTGTGACTCTGTTGGGGGGAGGGTTCAGAAAAGAAACAGTGGCCTCTGCCTGCCATTTTGTCTGGGAGAAAAGCTATCTTCCAGCTCTCACCCTGATGCCAGACACTTCAGTTTTGGTATGCCACTGGTGCCTTTCAAACTGTTACCCAATGCTGGAGCTAAGAGGGAGTGAGCCTGAGTAAGCCCATGTGTGCGTCTTTTAAGAACTGCTTGAGAATCTAGCAGTTTCTTCCACCAACTGAATCCTGCTGGCTTTTACAGCCAGAAGTTATGAGGATATCTTCCTAGCACTGGAACTCTGGGTTGGGTTGCCTGGTGTGCGGCTAGGACCCCTTGCTCCCAAGATATCCTTCCCAAATTTTTATCCACTACATGTGGGTATGGGACCAGCCCATTCCACATCTCTGAGTCTCTGCCACTCCTAGTAGCCTGGATGAATGTAGTTTCTTTAATCCCAAAGTTGTAAGACTTCCACTCAGCTTGATTTTTGACAGTTCTGAGTGATGGTTGTTTTATAGTTTAGTGCAATTTTGATGAGATTGTGTGAGGAGTCAAGCCATGTTTACCTACTCATCCATCTTCACTAGATGTTCCCCACTGATAGCTGTTTTATTATTTCATATCAGTAAGTATAATCTATTTTATTTCAAGTAGAGTATTAAGGTTGTCTTTTATATCTTTACAAATGTATTTTCCCAATTTACATTTCAATGTTGTTTATGATATAAATTTTCCACTACATGATGTCTTTTTTAAGTATATTTTATTGATTATATTATTACAGTTGTCCCACTTTTTTCTCCTTGGTAGGTTTGAGGGTGGGAGGTGGGAATGGGTGGGGTGGGGGAGCGTGGTAGGGTAGAAATGGAGATAAGTGTACCTGACCCAATAAATAAATAAATAAATAAAAATAGATTAAAAATATGAACTTTGAAATGTCAATAAATTCACAACTATCAACAATTGAATCTAAAAAACAAACTAAGCAAACAAGCACAACAGAAACAGAATCATAGGTATAGAGATCATTTGGAGGGTTATCAGTTGTAAAGGGGAGGGGAGAATGGAGAAGAGGTGAAGGGATTGAGAAGTACACATTGGTACAGAATAGACAGGGGGATTTTAAGAACAGTATAGGAAATGGCATAGCCAAGGAACTTATATGCATGGCTCATAGACATGAACTAAGGGAGGGGGTTACCAGAGGAAATGAATGAGGGGGCCAAAGGGAGGAAAACTGGGACAAGTGTACTAGCATAATCAATAAAATATATTAAAATATATATTTGTGATATATTTGTGATAAAAATTATTTGTGATATATTAAAATCAAATAAAATTCTAATAGATCAATGTTTTCATAATCCAAGAGTTATCATTATTTTCTGCAAATTCTTTATGTTGAAATCCACATATTCAATTCATTATTAACTTTATTTTAAATTGTTTAAAAAATTCTTACATTTATTTTCATTATGAAAACTTTTCACCTTGCTATAGTAACTTGCTCTCTTCAAATCTGTAATTGAAGTTTTAAATAACATCTCCTGTTGCAGATTAGTTTCCAGAAACCACGAAGTTGAATAAAATTTGCTTTGTATAAGTGTAACCTGCTTTACAGAAGTTAATTAATTAAATACATATTTATTGTGTATCAATCCTCTCCAGACATGGTGAGGGGCTCATTTTTTACTTTAAGAGACTTGCAATGCCTCAAGGAGACAAACACAGGACCTCCAAATTACTATAGAGTATATAATTAGTGTTGTAATAAAGATCTACAAAAATAATATGGAGAATATTAAATAGCTTATAAGTAATTTTTGAGATATGGGAGGTCTTTCAGGAGAAAGTAACAATTATATTGGAACTAAAATTATACATAAGATAATAAGACTAGGATATAAATATATGCAAATAACACAGAGATGTTAGATAACCACATGTATTTGGAAAATAATACATCTAATGCTTAGAACAGGATTTTGAAATATTAAGCTAGATCAGTAACAGGTTTACCAAATACACAGTGTGGGACATTGTGCAGAATAAGTAAACTTTTGTGCCCCAATTTCTCCATGTATAACCCACAACTCATAGTTCCGTAAATACATAACTACTAGAACTGTTTAGCACTCAGTAAAAGAATACTTATTTTGAACAATTCAGAAACACATTGCAAGTAGTACTAGATGTACTTTGAAGAAGATAGAGGTAGCAATAAGTCTGGAATTGTTTAAAAGTCAAAACATGAAGGGACCTATATGCCAGAATAGAATTTTGGACTTAAATTTGATAGTAAGTTTGATACAGTCTCATTCATTTATTTTGACTTTTACTTCTCTTGCCTTTGAGGTCAAATTTATAAAATCCTCTCTAAGATCAAGTTCCATATATAGTACTTATGTTTTCTTACAATGGTATATCATAGAATTATATATTTAAAACATATATCATTTTATTAATCAAGTCAACCCAATAAATTTAATTTAAAAATTCACAGTGAGATTGAAATATTTTGTGTATAAGGATCACCTAGGTAAAGTTACAAATGTAATTTTAAGTTACAATTCCTGGTATGGCTGAGTTATTATGTCTGGGATACTGTTGATATTTAACATATACCCAGTTATACTGAGATGCTATTCTTTACATGACACTTCCAAAAAAGAGAGTCATTGAAAGTTTATATAAGATGTGAACTTTAGTGTCCAGCTTTTTTTTGGAAGCTTACTCTTGAAAATTATATTGAATATGGGCATTTAGAGTCAAGAGGCCAAGTGAAGAAATAACTGCTTTAAACTATTGAGAAATTCTGAAGTTCAGTAGGTAAATGTGACAGTGGGTCTATAATACAGGTTAGATATCTTTAAAAATAGAATGAGAGGTCTTATTAAATTTTAGATTGTGGATATAATGGAGTGGGAGAAATGTTACTCCTCCTTATTCACTCTCCATTTCCACACTCAACAAACACACATTGAATGATTTTAAGAAAGCATTTTGTAATCCCTTCATAAAAGTGTTAAGTCACACAGAAATTACCCAAAAATACATAGTTATCCAGAAAGAATCAACTATTTCTACTAAATGAGGAATCAAGAGGAACTAAGAAAAATATATTTTCTTCATTTTATTGTTATATTTATTACTTGATACATTACTGACTTCATAGATATTGAAGTATGGCTTAGGTTTTAATTGTTTTTAAAAATTTAGCAGTTCCTTAAGTCATCTACTTATCACATAGAAAACAGGTGTATAATCATGTCTTCCCCTCAACCTCTCACAATTTCTCTTCCTCATGAGCCCTTATTTCCTCAAAAGGCAAAGTTTCCTGGGGTCCTGTTTAAACATAATAAAACAAACACCTATATGGATGAAAAACCCTTAGAAAAAATTGCCTGTATATGTATGTGTGTGTTTGTGAATGTGTTGGCCAGTAAGTAAATTTCATCTCAAAAAGCTAAAGCAAAAACACATAGTAATAATTTCATACTTCATCTGAGCTTTGGAAGTAGTGCCATAGGATTTTAACTAGGAACTAATTATAGTTGTTCTAGTTTATTGCTCTTTAGTATTTTGTTAAGTAATATAGTAATAGGAAATGCCTGCCCCTTCCATCCCCAGATATTGGGAGTTTCACACCACAACACAAACCCTCACTTTGTTCAGAATATTACATATGAATGCTGATGTTCTCCCATTGCATGTCTTTGAACTTTATCCACCCATTTTCCTGGTAACTCTCTGGTGGAGGCTTTCTTAGTTAAATCGTTTACCAGAGTTACATGTTCATGTCATGGGAAGTTTACCCCTTACTTACATTTTCAACTGAACAACCTAGGAGTACATTTTAAGAGAAAAAGTAGAAGTGCATGAGATTTTAGATCAGTTATTACTTTGACCTAATCCACTTCAGCCCCCAGGCACAGCAATTCCAAGAATTAAATTTTGCTTTGAAATTAAACAATTCTAATATTTTCTCTAGAGAAATAATTTACTCCCAACTTTTAATTTTATTATATCATTATTCTATTTCTGGACTTAAAAAAATGGAGAGATAGAAGTGAGAGACAGATAGGCAGAGACAGAGACAAAGGAACCTGGGGGAGAGAAGACAGGAGGACAGAGATTGGATTTCAACTACATGGGATGTAATTTTTTCAGAATGTCTGAAGCAGCCTGACTTTTACACAGATCTCTGCTACATTTTCTGATGTTCTGGGTTATATCATTATAATGTAAAATTACAGAATCATTTGATATTCATTCTGAAAATGCCCATTCATATTTATGTATTAATTTTATCTCTGAAGAAAATCAACCTAGCGATCTCAGGTAACTTTTCTCAGACCATGTAGATAGTGACTTAAGTCTTTCATTACCAGCTCCACAAAATACTTTCATATTTATCATCATCCTCATCTTCTTCATCATTGTCATTATCATATTTCTATAACATTCAAATGTATGAATAAAACTGATTTAAATTCCTTGTTGACATATTAAATCACTGCACCTGTTTATTCATCTTCTGATTTAATGTATCTTTAAAAAGAAAGGAAAATACTATTATTTATGACAATACTATATTGTCTTAATTCATGTTTAATTTCTTTACCACTCAGTTTTTATAATGCATTGATAGCAAATGATAATGTGATATTTGTAATAATATATTAAACATGTATATGATAGTTGATAAACACATTTTTATGATTCTATGTCAATCACAGGATCAAATATACAAATTGAAAATTACCATCAACTAGAAGGTGGGGATATGGAGAGATATTGTTTAAAAGGTACAAAATTCTAGTCATAAATATGAAGATCTAATATACAGCATGATGACTATAATTACAATATGGTATTACATACTTAAAAGTGACAAAGAGAGTAGAATGATCTGACAGTAACCAGAGAGAAGGAGAAAGGGAGATAACAAGGGAAAGAAGACAAAAGATCATCAAGGAACATGTATAAAGGACCCATGGACAAAGCCAAAGGAGGGGGCAATAGGATTGAGGGTGGGAGGTAGGGGTGGATGGAGCAAGGGAAAGTGGTGGTGGGAAAATGGAGACAACTGTATTAGAACAACAATAAAAAATGATAAAATTAGTAAAAAAGAATTTATCATCTCAAAAAAACGTTCTCCTCACATAAAAAATTGTAATTATGTGTACTGGAATTACCCAAGCCTCCTGGAAAAAATAATTACTTTAGTAATAATATAATTTATTTTCCTACTTTTATTATGCTTTTTTTATCATTTTTTCCTCCATATGAAACACATCTTCTGTACCTTGTAGAAACATACTTTTCAACAAGGGTGCCAAAGGTATCTGAAGTAATATGAATGTATTACATGAATTGAAGTATCCATAATGTCCGAATCTTTAAATACTGTCCTAAATGGGAGTAAACCAAATGAGAAAGTGCAAAACAAATCTCATCTCACTTAACTTGTCTCTAATGCTGACATCACTGTGGGTTTCTTTTTACTTTTTAATTAAATTTATTGGGGTGGCATTGGTTAATATGAAAATATAGGTTGCAAGTACAATTCTATGTGATACATAATCTGTATATTGCACCATGTATCCATCACTCAAAGTCAGATCTTCTTCTACACCATATACTTGACCCCCTTTCCCCTTCACTAACACTCCCACTCCCCTTCTCCCTGGTAACCACCACTGACATCACTCTTTGAACAGAACCAGTAATACAACAATGATTTGCAATTTCTGAGATCATGGCTTTTTTTGTTGTTGTTGTGTTGTTATTATTTTCAAAGTATCTACATTTAACTGTATGTTTCCATCTCATTATAAATGAGTTTCCAAGTTGTTCTCTAACTTCAGGGGAAATCAGGGTACCATTTCCCAGCATTCTCTTCCTTGTATGGTTCAAATTTACAGTTTGTCAGTGAGAGGAATTTTTGCAAATTTGAAAGTTGGAAGAGAAGCAGAGGTTATTCTCCAGAAGTGTTTGCAGTCAGACTGGTGAGCAGATGGGAGGTCCATAGTGGCTTTTTAGTATGTGAGAACTACCTACTTTACTGCTAAGACTATTGATAGATGCTTTCACAGAAATTTCTGAGACCAATTGCAATTTCCCACAAGCTTTCCTAAACCAGTTTCCACAGGGCTTCAACCTGAAATCTTTGATATCAGTTTCCTGAACATTCTAGCAGATGTTCAAACATGGTTTCCCTAGTGCTTTACAAAAAGGTTGAGTTTTGAAGCTTTTTGCATCAAAGATACCATAGAAATCAATTTGGAACTGAGATGGGCTTCTAAAATGAGCAATAAAATGGTCAATGACGTTCCTACATATGTACCCTACTTTTTCTCCTTCTGGGGACATTCCTAATGCTCCAACTGCCTTGGAGAATAGGAAGTGAGGAGTACAGTCACCAAGACATGGAGTAACAACTGCTTTCAATCTATTTCCCCTTGGCAGACAACTTATTTCAAAGGACATTATGGGATGATAGAGGCTTTCAATGATTGGCATTTCAGAACATAGTATACACTGACTTTTCACCCTGGTCAAAGAAAATGATTCAGTCTTCAGAAAAGATTCCTCAGAGAATAAAATTATCAAGGTATGGGAATAGGGGAGAAAAAGCAATCTATGACATAAAGACACCAGAGATTCTACTAAATCAAATTAGCAAAAGGAATGAACTAAGGATGCATGCAGTAGTATGGGTGCACCTAAAAACATTATGCTGAGGAACTAAACCCAGACACAAACTTCATGACTTGTGGTTTCTTTGGGAGATGGAGGGAGATAATGGGGGAAATAAGGTGAAGGGGCAAGTTAGGGACATGAATAGAGGACTCATGGGCATGGACATGAGGGGAATTGACTGTGGAAGTGGGGCGGAGATGGGCAGAGGAGAGCAATGGGGGAAAAGGTGGGACAACTGTAACTGAACAACAACAAAAAAACTATGAAAAACAAGAATGCAAAAAAAAATTCCAGAAAAGACAAAACTAATCTACAGTGACTGGAAGACAACACTGGGTACCTGCATCCAATGGCAGGCATGGGGGTGGGAAAAATAACTGGTAAAATGCAAAGGGAAATATTTAGCATAATGTAACTGTCCTCTGTCTCTATTAATATATGGCTGCCAGTATTTGTCCAAATCCACTCATTTAAAATAGTTGTATGGCCCTGGCTAGTGTAGCTCAATGAATTGAGCATGGGGCTGTGAACCAAAGCATCGCTGGTTTGATTCCCAGTCAGGGTACATGTCTGGGTTTGGGGCCAGGTCCCTGGTAGGGGGTGAGCAAGGGGCAACCACACATTGATGCTTCACTCCCTTTCTTCCTCCCTCCCTTCCCCTCTCTAAAAAAATAAAATAAAATCTTTAAAAAAATTGTATGTACTTTTATGTCAGGTATTCTTATTAAATTTGAGTAAACTGATACCTGAAGTGGATCAGGCATTTTTAGTTTACAGATAGTTTAAAATATATAGAAATACCCCCAAAACTCATATATAAATAAACTACACCTAAATTTCTTTCATTGGTTAATATCATTCATATACCTAATACTGTGATGAGAAATGAGCAATTTTAATCAAAACCTGGAGTTCAATTATTTCTATACAAAACAATAACTAATAATATTTACAAAGGTCATATGCTTACTCATTGTAACTCTCCAGTTGAAGCTTATTTACTAGAATCTCAGTTCCTTTTCACATTTTACACCCCTGGTTATAGAACCCTTGGGCCTTTTATTTACTCATCTTTCAAGTTTTAGCATAAACATTATTTTTGAAAGGCTAATTTGATTTTTAAATTATTTAATCTCTTTCTCTTTTTATTACAATAACAATTATTACATGTTGTAACAAATAACCAGGTTTTTAGTTTGTCTCTCACAGTTTTATCAGAAAAAATACTTAAGAACACATGCAATACTTAGCAATTAGCACACACATGTTGAAATAATTAACTATATATATCTAACAAGATTTATTTTTTGAAAGCATTCAGTATATCAAGATATCATTTACGGGAAGAAATATTTCTAGCCAAAATGGAATTTAATATTCTGTATTGAAGACAGCAGTTTACCACTAAAGAGTGAAAAGATCTCTTCAGGAAGAGCAGAGAGAAGTGCAGAGATCAGGAAGACTCAGTAAACCTAATGTGATATAAATCACTGAGGGGAGAAATGGCATAGCTATGAACTAATGAACTGAAAACTGTTTCCAATTTCCCCATTCATGTTTCAACAACATATTACTTACACCCTAATTTTGTCTCTTTGATTTCAAAATGGCAAAACCTTTGAAGCATATCCTTGAGAGCTTCTTTCACTTGCTGGTTCCTTAGAGTGTAAATGAAGGGGTTTAGTAATGGAGCAACAGAGGTATTGAGCACAGCGATGCCTTTAGTTAAAGCCACCCTTTCCTTTGCTGAAGGTTTCACATACATAAAGATGCAACTCCCGTAAGTAATAGAGATGACCACCATGTGTGAGGAACAGGTGGAGAAGGCCTTTGTTCGTTGTTGAACAGAAGGGAATTTTAGAATGGTTTTGATGATGTATGTGTAGGAGAGGACCACTAACAACAAAGTGATGACAAGTGTCACCACAGCTAAGACAAAGGCCATCAATTCTATAACCTGTGTATCTGTGCAAGAGATCTGCAGTATAGGAGAAGAGTCACAGAGGAAGTGATCAATAGTTTTGGAGTCACAGAAATCAAGCTTGAGTCCCAAGACCAAAGGGGGAAATATGATTAGGAATCCAGTTACCCAAGAGCTGACCACAAGCTGAGAGCACACTTTGCTGTTCATGATGGTGGAGTAATGCAGGGGTTTGCAGATGGCGACATAGCGGTCATAGGACATGGCAGCCAGAAGGAAAAATTCTGTAACTCCTAATACAAGAAAAAAGAACAATTGAGTCATACAACCATTGTAGGAAATTGTTTTGTCTCCAGTCAGAATGCTTATTAAGAATCGTGGAATGCAGACAGTTGTGAATGAAATCTCTAAGAAGGAGAAATTTCGGAGGAAGAAATACATTGGAGTCTTGAGATGGGGATCCAGCATGGTGAGGAGGATGATAACTAAGTTCCCCATCAAGCTCAAGATGTAGTTGAAAAACAGAAACAAGAAAATCAAAATTTGCAACACAGGATCATCTGTCAGTCCAAGCAAAATGAACTCTATTTCCGTTGATTTGTTCATTTCTCTTTTTATTCCTGTTAAACACAGAGAAAACAAAAATTAAAGCACATATGAGAAAATAGTTTTCTTTATTGTCAGCCATTGGTTGTCCCACATTCAGAAACTTAATTATGTGCATATATTTTCACCAATCAACTTTGAGTTCATCAAAGTGAACATGTCCTCTAACATCAGCCATTTTCACAAAAATACTGTTTTTTAGATTAGCTAGATTGAAATAAGTCTTGCTTACCACCTAATAGGGGACTTGCTTATCATTCAAAATTTTGCTCCATTATTTAGTGTTGATCTATCTTTCAAAGACTTTATCCCAAAAGACTCTTTAGTTTATATTTTCTATTTTCTAAATTTAACAAATATTTCAAGTAATTTTATTCCATTTATTCATCACCAAGTCCCATTTTAAATATCTTTTCTTACATTTTTGTGTCATTTCCTTTAAATGTTTTTAACTTCACCTGCCCATCTATTCATATATTTTATCAATGACCTCTAGATTCAACACTTCAAAAATTCCCTGTAAATTATTTAAAATGACTCAAATATGGATGATGTAGGAAATAAACAGAAAAACTGAAATTGGTCTTTATATATTTGAATCTTTTTTTACTTTATTTAACTTACAATAGTCTCATATTATCTTCTTTATGGTTGTGCAGATCACATTGGGAAGCCATATATTTTCATTTGAGTATAAAATGATTTTAAACACAGTCACAGTTCTTGTCACTGACTGCTACTACAACAGTATTTCATAGTTATTCATTATAATTTGTTTTTATTAATTATATTTTTGTAGTACAGCAAGACTCTTTGTTTTAGCCAATGTTCAGAATTGACAGACGATATTCAAAAAGTTTTCCTTATTACCCCTATTTAAAAATGTAAACCTTAGTGACTCTCAATCATTCATTCATTTGATAAATACTTAGTTTCATGTGCAATGAATTTCTTTAGGTAGAAACTGAGGGTGTAGTGGAGGCAAAAAATATTACTGCTTCAACAAGCATATATTTTTAAGTTTATAAAGATTTAGGGATCTGTTCAGGAGCAGTTAGTTACATTTTCTTTTAAAATCACTTTCCTTACTTTGACAAAGTTCAGTAGTTATTTTGTCGCTATTTATGTGGGGGGGGAGGGAGCCTCAATCTTGAAGTCCAGAAAAAAATTGTCAAAACTTTATATGCGCCCTGGCTGCCGTAGCTCAGTGGATTGAGCGCGGGCTGCGAACCAAAGCATCACAGGTTCGATTCCCAGTCAGGGCACATGCCTGGGTTGCAGGCCACGGCCCCCAGCAACCGCACATTGATGTTTCTCTCTCTCTCTCTTTCTCCCTCCCTTCCCTCTCTAAAAAATAAATTAAAAAAAAACTGTTTGTATTTTAAAAAAAACTTTACATGATTCTTAAATAATACACTTTCTAAGCATGAAAAAATAAAATAATATAAAATATAAGCTATAATAGAAAAAATCAAATGCCACATAAGTATTTTCCTTTTCTTTTCAATTAAGTTCATTCAAATATATTTCTCTATTTTTCTAGATGATGACATTATTTTATTCACACATATTTAAAGCTGTTGAATTCCTATAATTTTTTTGTTAAACACCTGAATGCTTCCCAACAGTTTTAATCTATTGTTCATGAATAATATTAGTCCTTGCATTTGAACATAAATATTTTTTATTTGATTGTCCCTTAAGTTTTTCCATTAGTCATTTTCCTTTCTTTAAAATATAAATCTACATTATTTTATTATATGTGAAATTGCATGACTTGGTAGACTAAATATAACTAGTAGAAACATTATTTCATCATTGTTTCCTGTTATTCATAATACTCTTAGTTTTGCTAAACACACTAATTGCCTTTAACCTTGAACTGGGTGTAAATGTTTTGTTAGATTTCCTCAAGATGTAAAATATCTGCTCTTTAATTTTTCCTCTATGATTCATCCAATGAAGTTAAAGTTTATAGAGTTAAATAGAAAGAATGAATTTGTCATTTATATATGAAAAATTACATTATTATATTTTCTAAATATTTAGAGTAAAAGTATAAAAGAATTTTTCCTTCATCAAAAGCAATGGATAACTAAGACAATTTAAAGGCAAATTTAAATCACTTCTACTTCAAAATATCTTTCTAACTTCTGAATCAAAAAATAAAAAAGTTAAATTTAATATTTGACTTACCTTACACAGGGCATTGGTTTTTCTTTTTTGTCTTGGTCTATAGTAGAATATATGAACTAACTAAATTAGGATTGATGATGGTTATTTCAATTTATTCAGTTATTAAATGGATGTAAAAATAATATTTTCTTTAAAAATATTTGAATAAAATGTGAAATGTGTTTATTTTCCAAAATATTTCTCATTTTTTTACTTAAGTTCATATTTACTACATGTCTCAATATTCAGATATTAAAGAACATTAATGTATCTCTATCATCCCTTCCAGTTTGGTTAAATTTTCAGGAAGCTTTCCTTATGCTTTAACTGGAAGTGTTATAACCATAGATTAAAATCTAGCAAGAAATAAAACAGTTAAGTACAGAAATTTAACATATCCCATGATTCTAATTAAACTTTATCATTTTGCTCGATAGGGACACATGGCAATCTGTTGAAATCAGCAAACAAAAAGGATTAAAATATTTCCCTAGGGACTGGTATTCAGAAAGTACTTATTGTGTGCCAATAAAAAAATCCACTCAGCCTTTTCTTTTTTAAAACTGAAAATATGTAACAAAAACATCAATTGTTTCATAGTTCTAAGACAACATGAAAGAGGTCGAAGATGGCAACTATGTAGGTGGGAGCTGAGCCCACTAGCTAATGCACCCAACTGGGACACTTAGCCGATCTAAAAAACAAAGTGAACAGCCAACAGAATCTTAGCCAATAAAAAGTTTGGGAGCCAAAGTGTGCAGGAGATGCCTCAAAATGGGCGGTAAGGAGGTTTTATATACCCATGGGAGGGTCCCTGGGCCTGGCCATGGAGACTGCAGCTGCCATGGGTACAGTGGAGGAGAACCGGGTCCGTGATAGCAGCCTCTCTCTCTCCCTTCCCAGGGTGGGGAAATCCCAGACCCATGCCAGGAAAGACCTGGACACATAATCACGGGTCGGGGGTGGAGAAGGTAGCAAACAACACATAGCCGATTATTCTAAACTGAGGTGGCAGTCACCGGCCCAGGACATTGCCAGAAAATTTGGGGCATCTTGGTGATACCTGGAGCTGGAAGAAGAGGTGGGCGGTGAGGGGTTATGACCCAGATGGACTCTGGACTGGTCAGAGGGTTGTACTATGTGGAAAGCTGACAAAACCTCAGAGTGGCAGAGGCACACAAAGAGATGTTTTTCAAAAAGGGAACTGAGGTGCTCAGTCCAGGGACCTCACATGTGCAGCGGCGCAGCCAACAAAGAGGGAAGAATGAGGGTGCAATTCGTTCCCACTCAGTGCACCTCATGGACTGATCAAAGGGGTGCAAAGTGAGGTGGCTTATCAGCGCTAGCTGGGCTCAAATTCGCAGAGTGGAGAATGCAGATCACACAGTGCTCTGAAGGTGTGGGCTGGAAACTGGGCACCTGTGATTATTGTAGCCCAATCTAAGCCCCTATCCTTGGGGGGACCACAGGAAAGGAAAAAACAGAGTCCAGCCCTCCCTGCCTGCAGGAACCAGGAAGATCTGCAAAACCGGCTAAGCAGTTGTTGTTGTTGTTGTTGTTTTTTCCTTTTCTCTCAAGAGTAAGACAGTAAGATCTGGAGCTAAGAGAAAACCAGAGACATCCAAAAAGAAGTCAGAAGGCAAACACCAACAGATTGGACACATTTCATTTTGCCCTTCAGCAGAACTTACATTTTTTTTTTATTTCTCTTTCTTCTTTCCATTTATTTCGGGTTTTTTGTTTGTTTTTATTGTTCATTTTTTTACTCTCCCTTTCATATTGCATTTTAATTTTTCTTCTTTCACTTCAGTTATATTCCAAATAACTCATTACTCTTGGTCTTTTACTTTGTATTATTTTTATTCAGATTATATATTTCTTATCATACTATTGTTATTCCAAATCCCACACAGCACCCTTCCCTGGTCTTAGTCCATTTCACCATCTTCCTGAGCTTTATTACTGTTGCTGTAAACTTTATTTTCCCTCACACTACACCAAGTTTCTGTCCCTTACTCTCACTAGTTCTCTTCCATCTAACCTCACATAGGTGCCCTTCTTAAATCAACTCACTTTCTTCTTCCCCTCTAATAAAAGTTATTTCTTTTCCACCTTTTATAAACAGTGGCTGGTTGGGTGAAATACCATGGCTATTGTTGTACTTCTCCAAAGGAACTCCTATTTGTTCACTATTTGTTTGTTCTTTAAATCCCATAGAATAGTCTCCCACTTTTTACTCCATTTTGCCTTCGCCCTGCTCCTGATCAGCTGAGTGAAGAATTTTATTTCATTGTTTTCTCTCCCCCAATTTTTCCCCCTGTCTCAGCCTGGATTTTATACCTTACTCTTATTAGTTTTCTTCCCCTATCCTCTCAAAATCATTTTTCTTTACTGTAGACCTCTTATATTCACTTTGTGTTTTTCTACAATATTCTTATCCTGTTCCACCTTTATTAAATTTCATTCAGCTCTCATTGCTATTGACCCTGCTGTGGTGTTTTTGCAATTTTGCTCCCAGTGGTCCAGTTCCTTTTCAATTTTACTTCAAACCTCATAGTATACTCCCCCTTTTTCTTACCCTAATGTTCCAATTACTCTTTCGTGTTTTACTTACATTTTAAATTTTGTTCTCTCCCTTTCTTCACTTTGGTTCTATCCCAACTCTTATCAAATCTCCTTCTTCTTACCATGCAATAACATTTTCTCCTCTTTTAGTAATCTCATCTTCTCTTTGACTTATAATATACACAACCTCTAGTACCTTTGTAAATCTTAGTGCAATTGCAGTTGAGATTGCTGATGTGGTGGGGGTAGTTCTTTTGGTTGGCGTAGGTTTGGTTGTCTGCTAATGCTGGTTTGTTAATCAACACTTTCATAATAGCATACAAGACAAGGTGGGAGTTGTGACTTCCAGTAAGCCCATTGAAGGGGAGAATCTACCTACAAAGAAGCTCCCAACAGGTAAACCCCAAGTATAAGACAAGAGCCCACACAACTGGAAGAAAGGGCAACCCTAGAGCACCAGACAAGGAGATCAAAGAGACCATACAGCTGAGTCCCAAAGAACCTCTATCACAGATGTTCACCCTACAAGACAGCTGGCAAAGCAGAGCATCCAGAATCTCAAAAGCAAAAAAAAAATATTTACCTCAAATGGGGAGGCAAAGAAAGAACCTGCAACTGAATAGAATTGAAGAATCCCTAGTAAAAGCATGAAATGCAATGGAGGCAAGCAAATCATCAGACATAGAATTCAAAAGAATGGATATAAGGATGCTCAAGGCACTCAGTGAAAACTACAAAGAAATGAATGGTAAATACAACAACATGAAAAAGGAAATAAAAACTATAAACAAGAGCAAGGAAAAAATGAAGAATATAGTATCTTCAATAAAAATACACTTGAAAGAATTGCAAGCAGGCTGGATGAAGCAGAGGGTGAAATTAGTGAGCTGTAAGACAAGGTAGAAATAAATGCCCAGATAAAGGAGCAGCACGAAAAAAGACTAAAAAATATCAAGATAGCTTAAGGGGAATGACTCGACAACATGAAACACAACAACATTCGAATCATAGAAATTCCAGAAAGAGAAGAAAAGGAGCAAGGGATAGAAAACCTACTTGAAAAAATAAAAACAGAAAACTTTCCTAAATTGGATAGGGGAAAAGCCACAAAAGTTCAGGAAGCATAATCAAGATGAACCCAAAGAGGCCTGCTCTATGACACGCCATAATTGAAATGTCAAATTTTAAAGACAAAGAGAGGATCTGAAAAGCAAGAAGGGAGAAACAGATAGTAAACAGATAATAATATACAAAGGAGTTCTGGTCAGGCTAGCGGCTGACTTCTCAACAGAAACACTGCAATCCAGGAAAGAATGGCAAGAAATATTTCAAGCAGTGA
Source organism: Tonatia bakeri (assembly GCA_004024845.1). Lineage (NCBI taxonomy): Eukaryota > Metazoa > Chordata > Mammalia > Chiroptera > Phyllostomidae > Tonatia > Tonatia bakeri. Next base: position 51,801 of record PVIA01004954.1, read on the forward strand.
AAAGCAAAGTGCTGCAACCGAGAATACTCTACCCAGAAAAGCACTCATTAAAAAAGAAGGCAAAATAAATAGCTTCTCAGACAAAAAAAAAAAAAAAGGCTAAAAGGATGCACTTCCACCATACCAGCATTGCAAGACATGATAAAGGGACTGCTGTAAGAACAGGAAAGAAAAGAGTGAGACAGAGAGAAACACAGGTACAAAGTGGGGAAATGGCAATGAATATGTACCTAGCAATAATAACCTTAAGTGTAAATGGATCAAATGCTCCAATCAAAAGACATAGGATAGCTGAATGGATAAGAAAACATGGCATGCATACATGCTGCCTATAGGAGACCCACTGTAGAAAAAAAGACATACACAGACTGGAAGTGAAGCATTGGGGAAAAGTATTCCAAGTAAATGGACAGGGAAAAGAAGCTCTGGTAGCAATACAACAATATCAGACAAAATATACTTCAAAACAAAGGCCATACAAAGACACAGAATGACACTTTATAATACTCAAGGGAAGAATCCATCAAAAAGACACAAACATTGCAAACATATATGCACCCAAAATAGGAGCACCCAAATATATAAGCAAAATCTTGGAAGACTTGAAGTAAGAGATAGAAAGCAAGACAATTAAAATGGAGGATTTTAACACCCCAGTTTCAACAATGGATATATCTTCCAAACAAAATGCCAGCAAAGATATTGCAGAATTGAACAAAGCCCTAGATCAAATTGACATAACAGATATATATAGACCCTTTTGCCCCAAACAAGCAAAATACACATTCTTTTCAAATGCACATGGAACATTTTCAAAGATAGACCACATGTTAGGACACAAAATGAGCCTCAACAAATTCAAGAAAATTGAAATTATATCAAGTATTTTCTTGGACCATAAGGGCTTGAAACCAGAAACCAACCTCAAGGAAAAACTCAAAAACACTCAAATTTATGTAGATTGAATAGCATGTTTATTAAACAATGAACAGCTTAATAATGAGATCGAGGTAGCAACTAAAAAGTTTCTGTAAACATAAAAATAAACAAACAGTAGCCCAAAACCTATGGGACACAGCAAAGGCACTCCTGAGAGGGGAGTTCATAGCAATACAGACCTACCTAAAAAATATAGAAACATTTCAAATAAACAATCTAACCCTATATCTACAAGAACTGGAAGGAAAACAACAATCAATGCTCAGAGCAAGTATAAGAAAGTAAATAAACAAGATCAGGGTAGAATAAATGACATAGAAACTAAAAGAACAATTCTAAGGACCAATAAATCCAGGAACTTGTTCTTTGAAAACATAAACAAAATTGACAAGCCTGTAAGCAAACTCATCAAAAAGAGAGAGAGAGAGAGTATTCAAATACATAAAATCAAAATGAAAGAGGACAGAATACAACTAATATCAAAGAAATAAAAAGATTGTAAGAAATTACTACAAACAATTATATGCCAAAAAATTGATATCTGGGTGAAATGGACAAATTTCTAGAAAGACATAATCTTCAAAAACTGAGTCAAGAAGAAAGAGAAAGCCTGAACACACCAATAATAGCTAGTGAAATTGAAGCAGTAATCAGAAAACTCCTAGTACACAAAAGCCCTGGAGTGGAGAGTTTCACAGGAGAATTTTACAAAACATTTAAGGAAGAGCTAACCCCAATTCTTCTCAGATTATTCCAAACAGTCCAAGAAGAATGAAGACTCCCAATTCCTTTATGAGACCAGAAATATCCTAATCCCAAAATCAGATAAAGACACAACAAAGAAAGAAACTACAGATCATTATTGCTAGTGAATATAGATAATAAAATCCTCAACAAAATATTGGCAAACTGCAACCAACAATACATTAAAAAGATCATACACCATGATCAAGTGGAATTTATCCCAGAGATGCAAGGATGGTACAATGTTTCAAATCAATAAATTCAATGCATCACATAAACAAAAGCAAAGATAAAAATCACATGATTATATCAGTAGATGCAGAAAAAACATTTGATAAGGCATAGCACCCATTTATGATAAAAATACTCAGCAAGGTGGGAATAGAGGGAGCATTCCTCAACATAATAAAGGACATATATGACAGACCTACAGCCAGCATCATACTCAATGAACAAAAAATAAAATCTTTTCCACTAAGAACAGGAACAAGACAAAGTTATCCACTTTCACCACTTCTATTCAACATAGTATTGGAAGTTTTAGCCACAGTGATCAGACAAGAAAAGGAAATAAAAGGCATCCAAATTGGAAAGGAGGAAACAAAACTGTCACTGTTTGCAGATGACATGATAGTGTACATAGAAAATCCTATAGACTCGGCAAAAAAATTGCTTGACCTAATAAATGAATTTGGCAAAACAGCAGGATACAAAGTCAATATCCAGAAATCAAGGGCATTTTATACACAAACAATGAAACAGCAGAAGCAGAAATCAAGAAAAAAATCCCATTAGATGTAGCAAAAAGAAAAATAAAATATCTAGGAATAAACCTAACCAAAGAGGTAAAAAATCTGTATTCAGAAAACTACATAACACTGAAAAAAGAAATCAAGGAAGACACAAACAAATGGAAACATATACAGTGCTCATGGATTGGAAGAATTAACATAATCAAAATGTCCATACTACCCAAAGCAATTTACAGAGTCAATGCAATATCCATTAAAGTACCAATGGCATATTTCTTAGACATAGAACAGACACTTCAAAAATTTATGTGGAACCATAAACAACCCCAAATTGTTTCTGCGATTTTGAGAAAGAAGAGTAAGTAGGATGGATCACAACACCTGATACTAAACTGTATTACAAGGCCACTGTAATCAAAACAGAATGGTACTGGCATAAAAACAAGCACATGGACCAATGGAACAGAACAGAGAGCCCAGAAATAAACCCAAGTCTCTACAGTCAATTAATATTTGACAAAGTGGGCAGCAACATAAAATGGAGTAAAAATAGCCTCTTCAACAAATGGTGTTGAGAGAACTGGACAGCTACACCCCCCCCCAAAAAAAATGAAACTCAAGCACCAGCTTACACCATACACAAAAATAAATTTAAGGTGGATAAAAGATTTAAATATAAGCCGTGACACCATTAAAATCCTAGAGGAGAACATAGGCAGGAAAATCTCAGATATTTCATGCAGCAACATTTTTACTGATATGTCCCCTACAGCAAGAGACATAAAGAAAAGAATAAACAAATGGGATCTCATCAAAATAAAAAGCTTTTGCATGGCTAAAGAAAACAGTATTAAAATAAAAAGAGAACCAACTATATGGGAAAACATATTTGCCAATGATTAAACCCTTCAGACAAGGATTTAATCTCCAAAATATATAAAGAACTCACACAACTCCACTCTAAGAAGACAAGCAACCCAATTAAAAAATAGGAAAAAGATTTGACAGACACTTGTCCAAGGAGGACACACTGAGGATCCAGAGACACATGAAAAGGTGTTCAATGTCGCTAGCTATCAGTGAGATGCAAATTAAAACCACAGTGAGATACTGCTTCACACCAGTCAGAATGGCCATCATAAACAAAGCAACAAAAAAGTGTTGGAGAGGTTGTGGAGAAAAAGGAACCCTAGTGCACTGTTGGTGGGATTGCAGACTGATACAACCACTATGGAAAATAGTATGGAATTTTCTCAGAAAACTAAAAATGGATCTGCCTTTTGACCCAGCAATTCCACTGCTTGGATTATATCCTAAGAACCCTGAAACACCAATCCAAAAGAACCTATGCACCCCAATGTTCATAGCAGCGCAATTTACAATAGCCAAGTGCTGGAAGCAACCTAGGTGCCCATCAGTAAATGAATGGATCAAAAAACTATGGTACATTTACACAATGGAATTCTGTGCAGCAGAAAGAAAGAAGGAGCTCCTACCCTTTGCAACAGCATGGATGGAACTGAAAAGCATTATGCTAAGCAAAATAAGCCAGGCAGTGAAGGACAAATACCATATGATCTCATCTTTAACACACCCTGAAATGGAGAACAGGCTGACAGTGACCAGAGGTGGGAGGGGAGGGAATTTCAGAGGAATGTCAGGGGAAAGGGGGAAGGGTTTACAGGAACATATATAAACGACACATGGACAAAAACTGGGGATGGGTGGAAATGGCAGGGAGATGGAGAGGAATGGGTGGGTGGGCTGGGATGGGAGTAAAGGGCAGAAAACTATATTTGAACAATGATTAAAATGAAATTTAAAAGAAATAAAAATAAATAATGAAAGCCAATAATATTTTTATTGATTTTTAGAGATAGAGAGGGAGGGATAGAGACAGAGAGAAACATCAATTTGCTGTTACACTTATTCACTGGTTGATTCTTGTTGTGACCTGGAGATTATTATGCTAAGTAAAATAAGTCAGTCAGAGAAAGAAAAATACCATACAATCTCACTTATGTGTGGAATCTAATGAGCAAAATAAACTGATGAACAAAATAAAACCAGAGGCATGGATACATGGAACAGACTACAAATGACAGAGGAGAGGTAGTGAAAGGGTCTGGATAAAGAAGGTGAAGAAATTAGCCAAAGAACATATATGCACAGCCTATAGATGCAGACAACAGTGTGGTGAAAAGCCAGGGGGCTGAGGGTTAGTGGGACAAGGAAGGGGAACATAGGGAAAGAGGGGGAAATGGAGGACATACACAATAGTTTCAATAAAAAACAGTTATATGTATGTGTGTATATGTGTGTTGTCTATTTTGAGGCTTTATTCTGTTATATTAATCAATTTACCTATTTGATGATAACGCCACCCTGCATTGGTAACTGCAGCTTTATAAGTATTAAAATGAGGTAGTGTCCTCTAACATAATTCTTTTCTAAAACTACTTTGATGATTCTGGGTCCTTTGTGTTTCTATATGAATGTAAGAATCAGACTGTCATTTTGCATACACATACACAGGGCACCTTCAGGGGTTCTGAGAGATTGCATCAAATCTCTGGGTCAATTTCAGCACATTTAACATTTGAAAAATATTGAGTCTAGCCTATGAACACTATATCTGAACCATTGACAAATTTTATTTCTTCATTTGATTATAGACACAGCCACCATATAGACACAATATGGTGGTTACCAGAAGGAAATGGTGGTGGAGGAGTAAGAAGGCAAATAGTGTCAAATATATGGTGACAGCCTTTATTTGGGTGGTGAACATACAATGCAATATACAGATGATGTATCATACAATTATACACTTGAAACCTATATAATTTTATAAACCAATGTTACCCCAATAAATTTAATAATATAAAAGGAATCCCAACTTTAAAAGGGTTTTCTTAATACACAAGAATGATGCATTTTTTGGTTTACAAGCAAATCTATGATTAAAAAAAGAAGAATGAAAGGAAAGAAAGAAGAGAGAAAGAAAGAAGGAAAGAAAAGAAAGAAAGAAAGAAAGGAAGGAAGGAAGGAAGGAAGGAAGGAAGGAAGGAAGGAAGGAAGGAAGGAAGGAAGAAAGAAAGAAAGAAAGAAAGAAAGAAAGAAAGAAAGAAAGAAAGAAAGAAAGAAAGAAAGAAAGAAAGAAAGAAAGAAAGAAAGAAAGAAAGAAAGAAAGAAAGAAAGAAAAAGAAAAAGGAAGGAAGGAAGGAAAAGAAAGAGAAGGGAGGGAGGGAGGGAGGGAGGGAGGGAAGGAAGGAAGGAAAGGAAGAAAGAAACCAAACAAAACACATGGACATGTTCCTGAAGAGTGACAGACCTCCTCATGAAAAGCTTCAGGCAGGTCCTTCAGGAGGTATTCCAGAAGGTCTTGTTATCACAAATAACAGCTGCGTGTGTGTCGTTGTCCCTGAAGATATTTCAATGGAATGAGATATGCAGGTGGCAGACATTGAATGATACTGATAATCCTGACTCTGTGTAGGCCTAGGCTTCTGTGTCTGTTTGTGTCTTAGTTTTTAACTTAAGAAGTTAAAAAGCGAGAAAAAATTTAAATAGAATAAAGGCTTATAAAACAAACAAACAATATGTATGAATTACCCACATACATGGACAACAGTGTGGGAATTGACTGTGGGGGCAGGGGTATGATGGCAGAGGAGGGCAAAGGGGAAGAAACTGGGACAAATGTAATAGAATAACAATAAAAATAAATAAATAAAAAGATATAAAGAAATTTTTATAACAGCTGCACAATGGTTTTTGTGTTTTAAGCTAAGTGTTATAAAAAATCAAAAAGTTTTTTAAAACTTGAAAAGCTTATAAATTGGAAACATTACAGTAAGCTAAGGTTAATTTATTGTTAAAGAAAAATAACTTATAAGTTTAGTGTAGCCTAAGTATACAGTGTTTATAAAGTCTACAGTAGTGCATGGTAATGTCCCAGACCTTCCCATTTCACTCCTCACTCCCTCACTGGCTCATTCAGAACAACTTTCAGTCCGGCAAGCTCCATTCATAGTAAGTATCATATATAGGAATACCATTTTTTAATGCTGTATTTTCACTGTACCTTTTCTATGTTTAAATATGTAAATAATTACCATTGTGCTACAATTAATTGCCTACAAGATTCAGTATAGTAACTTGCTGTACACGTTTGCCTAGGAGCAACAGATTACACCATATAGCTTAGGTGTGTAGTTAGACTATATCACCTAGGTTTGTGTAAGTGCCCTGTGATGTTCACATATTGATGAAATCACCTGACAATGCATTTTCACAATGCATCCTCTCTTTAAGTGACACATGACTGTATTTGGATACAGTGTAATATACCTGAGCACGTACCTAATTAAGCTGGAGAGCTTCCCTCCCAAAGTGGCGAATTTGCAGACCTGTGCCAGGAGAAACCTGGATGCTTAAGGTAGCTGGGGGCATAAGGATGCACTGGGAGACAATTACAAGTTTTTCAAACATTCAGAATTAATGCACTGTGCTGGCTGGGGTTATTATGGTTTTGATTGTATGCAGGATTGACCTTTCATGTTATTTGAAATTATAACCATGTTATTTTCTTTATTTGGAGACCAAGTAAGTTTTAAGAAAATGTTCGTGAGTGTCAGATTGACAAAGTCTAGACCTGATATGGTTAATTTTTTGTTATCAGTTTGACTAGGGCATAGGGTATGCAAATTAACATTATTTTGGTGAGAGTGTTTCCAGATGCAATTAGCATTTGAGTTTGTTCCTGAGTAAAACAGATTGCCCGCCAACCCAGTGTGGGTGGGTATCATCCAACCCCTTGAAAATCTAAGTAGAACCAAAAGGTAGAGAAAAGCAGGTGGGGATTTGCTCTCTCCTCCTGCCCTCAACTGCAACTTATACCATCAGTTCCCTGATTCTCAGAATGGTATCAGTGACTTTCTTGGGTCTCCAGCTTGCATAGCGAATTGAAGAATTTCTTAGCCTGCATAATGAAGTGAGACAGTTCCTTAGAATAAATCTCCTGTTAGTTCTGGTTCTCTGGAGCACCGCCAATAATATAGGCAGCATATCCATATTTTGGATATAGTGATATTTTCTTATGAATTGGCTCTGTTTATGAAACATCCCATTTTATCAATATTAATGCCTCTTCTAGTGTATCTATCATTAGTCCAACTAGAACTTACATTGTATGATTAATATGTCCATGTTGTACAGTTTCTATTCTGTTTCCTTGTATTAAAAACATATCTAACTTAATCAGCATGTAATTTTATTAATCAAATGAAAATTAGTTTTAAAAAGAGTTTGCCTTTGTAAATTCAATATAATTACTGACATCTACCTTCTTATTACTGTTTTACCTTTTGATTGACCTATGTTTTGTTCCTTGAATTCCTTTTACATGCTTTAATTTGGGATAATAGACTATTTTATTTTTCCATTTTACCTCTATTGATTGTTTTCTTATATTTAATTATTATTTTAGATGTTACCCTACAGATGACAATATTTATCTTACCTTAAATAATTGGTTTTCTGATGATAAGAACTTTGAATATTTTAGCTTAATTTACCTCTTCTTTCTTTTGTGTTACTGTCATGCATTTCAACTCTAGATGTCGCAAACTCTTCCCAGATCTATTATTTTTTAACACTGTTATCATTAAGTCAATATTCATTCATTTAGTCTATCTTATTATTACCATTGCCTTTTTTGCATCTGTGTTGCCTTCTGATACTTTTTAATAACAAAGTTGTTGACAATACACTTTTTAGCTACACATATTTATTTTATTTTAGTGCAAATATTTTATTTGAATACTGAATTCTAGGTTATTGGTAGAGTGTTATTACATATACATTTTAAAATATATTTTATTGATTGTGCTATTTATAGTTGTCCCATTCCCCCCCCTTTATTCCTTTCCACTCTGCACACCCCCTCCCACCTGCATTCCCCCGCTTTTAGTTCATGTCCTTGGGTCATATATATAAGTTCTTTGGCTTCTACATTTCCTATACTATTCTTAACCTCCCCCTGTCTATTTTCTACCTACCATTTATGCTACAAATTCCCTGTACCTTTTCCCCACTTCTTCCCCTCCCCTCTCCCACTGATAACCCTCCATGTGATCTCATTCATGTGATCTGTTCCAGTTCTAGTTCTTTGTTTAGTTTTTGTTTTTGCTTTTTTAGGTTCAGTTGATGATAGTTGTGAGTTTGTTGTCAATTTACTATTCATATTTTTAATCTTCTTTTTCTTAGGAAAGGTCCTTTAACATTTTATATAATAATGACTTGGTGATGATGAAGTCCCTTAACTTGACCTTATCTAGGGGAAGCACTATATCTGCCCTTCCATTCTAAATGATAGCTTTGCTGGATAGAGTAATCTTAGATAGCATTGTCCTTGCCTTTCATGACTTTGAATACTTTTTTCCAGCCCCTTCTTGCCTGCAAGTTTTCTTTTGAGAAATCAGCTGATAGTCTTATGGGAACACCTTTGTAGTGAACTGTGTCCTTTTCTCTTGCTGCTTTTAAGATTCTCTCCTTATCTTTAATCTTGGGTAATGTAATTATGATGTGCACTGGTGTGTGCTTCCTTGGGTGCAACTTCTTTGGGACTCTCTGAGCTTCCTATGTAAAGCATTGTTATCATAGCAAGTAACAGCTCCATGTATGTTATTGGAGTTTCAGAAATTCATAACCATTATTCTCTTCATCTAAAGCTTTGGCACATTTTTCTCTCTCTTTTGTTTCCTAGGCCTGATTTCATTTTGTCTTATTATTTTACTAAGTTCCATGGTAAAGAAATGTGTTCTGTGTACTTTTTATAAAAATAATTCTAGATATTCTCCTAACCAATTTTCCAGTATTTAATCCCCTATTCTGTTTCAATTATTGTATAAATATTTCTTGAATTCTCAATACCAATTATTTTAGATCATTATTTTCTACTTAAATGAAAATATTAGTTCTAATTATTTCACAAACTGTACACTAAATACATGTAGATGTTCTTGAGCTTCTTTCTATTTCTGTTATTTTCATGGTTTTTGGTCATTTGAACCTTTTTTGGTACACTTGTGGATTTTTTACTATATACTCAAAACTGTATGCAAATGTTAAAGGCTCTGAATGATGATTTATTCATACAAATAAGATTGATTTAATCTGGCACACAGATACAGGCAGACATCCTTGACCAAAAGAAGAAATGCGATTGTTCATATTTTTATTTTATTACTATTTTTTTTGAGAAATGATCATTTCATTATGCTTATTCTTAGGGTGTATAATATTAGTGGTCTCAAATAAAGTCTAAGTATTTACTCAGGCTCTTCCACTTAGGCAAATCAGTTGTCAATTTTTGTCTTTAGATACTAGAAGATAGCAAGAATTTCTTCTTAGATTCTTCATCAGTTTAGCTGCTGCTTTGTACTTGTGACCTCAGTAATTCATTGCTTGATACTTAGAACTTATCAAATGTGTTCAGGGAGGAAAAAAAACTATGCAAAATGTCAGGCCTGTTAATCTCCAATTCCCTTTTATACAGGATCTTTTTCTATCTAAGAAAAGTCCTGGTTGCACTGATAGGTGTGGATTTCACTTTGCATCTCTCTGGCTCCATGAAAAAGAGGAAAGCAAAGCTCTACTATTTTCTGCAGGGATATTTACAATACATTACATAGAGAGAACAAGAGGTTTTAAGAGAAAAGTTGTGGAGAATATGGTTCCTTCTCATAAGTATCCTTCTCCCCAAGATTGGATTCTCAAATACTAGCTGCTATTTTGCTCTCTAATGACATCACATAGTTTTTGTTAATGTTTTGGGAGCACATTGTTTTTCAATGTCTTTTTAAGGATAAATTTACCCAGTTTCTGGTAATATAAATGCCTTGTATTATCATTATACTGTTGTCAAAAGTAAAATGACAAACTAAAAAAAAACAGGTGTTGGAGCATTATTAACTAAAGCCCTGATTTATTTGTATTATTTTAGTTTTTTCACTGACTTCTTTTTTTTCAATTACAGGTTCTAATCTAGAATACTACTATGTATTTACTCATGAAGTCTCCTTAGTTTTCTCTGGTCTTGATCATTTCATTGTGTTTTCTTGCTTTTTATGTACTTAGTATGGAGGAATACTTGTCATTTTTAAGAGTTTTCCTCAATTTGAATTTTTCTCTCTCCTTTTTTAAAGGAATAGATTAAGGCTATGTATTTTGGGAAAGAATACAAGAATGATGAAGGACGTTCTAGTTACATTTTATTAGGGGGTAAATGACATCAACATGATTTATAATTATTAATATATTCCTTGATAACTTGGTTAGGGTAAACTTTTCATGTAAAAGTATTATATTTTTTCTGTTATAATTTCTTCTTGGAAGTAATTCACTAAGATAGTCTACATTTAAAGAATAGAGAAGGATAAATAAGTTCCACTTGCTGAAGAAGGTATCTTCATATATTTTTTGGAATTCTTCCATAAGGAATATCTGTTCCTTCTCCCACATTTATTTATATCACTACAAAGTCATGTGAATAAATTTTACATTTCCTTTCAGATTCCCTAATAATTTGAAGAGTACTTCTAATTTGAAATTATTTGAATAAATTTCAAACATTTTATTGCCCAGTGATTTAGAACATATATTTCAAAATAATCTGTGTCTACTTCAAAAACTATTATCCCACTCCACATAAAGTGCAAGGAAGTTATGATCATATATTTCTAACTCACCCCTCTCACCCATATGCCATTTTGCCATACTTCTCACTTTATCATAAACACTCAACACATTATTACAATCACTGTCTCAGTCACTGTTATTTTAGAACAACTAAAATGAGGAAGGAGATTATATTTTACTTCCCTTTATTCCATTTTTGAAGCTCTTAATTTATTTGAGAAATTTAAACTTTTTTATTTATACTATTTTTTTACTGCTTTTTTTATTGTTGTTCAAGTACAGTTGTCTCAATTTTCCTCCCACCACTCTCCACTGCCCCACCTATCCCCACCTCCTGCCCTCAATCTTACCCCTCTTTGGCTTTGCCCATGGGTCCTTTATACATGTTCTTTGACGACTCTTCCCCTTCTTTCCCCCATTATCCTCCTCCTCCATCCCTCTGGTTACTGTCAGTTTGTTCTTTATTTAAATGTGTCTGGTTATATTTTGCTTGCTTATTTGTTTTGTTTGTTAGATTCCACCTATAAGTGAGATCATATGGTATTTGTCTTTCACCACCTGTTTTTTCAATAGAAAATTCTTTAACATTTCTTTATAGGCAGATTTATTATCAATACAGTTATTCAATTTTGGTCTGAGTTTTTATTTTTCTTTCTTTTTTGTATGTAGAATTTTAGATTGTGACTACATTGTCTTTTTGCTTGTATTGCTTCTGTGAGAAGCCAGGACAAATAGCTATTCACGTTCATATGTAGTTAATATGTTTTTCCCCTTGAATGCCTTTATGATTTACTGTTTGCCTTGTTATTTTATCAGTTTTAAAATGAGATGCCTAGTTGGTTTCCCTCTTCTTGTGTTCTCTGAGCTTCTGCAGTCTATGTTTTGGTATTTCTCAATATTTTTGGAACATTATTAGCCATTTTACTCACACACACAATTTAGGATTAGGTGTGTGTCTTTTTCTTTCACCAGACTAGGGAAGTTTTTGGTCATTATATCTTCAGATATGTTCTAGATCCCTTGCTCATCTCTTCACCTTTTGATATTTCCATGATGCAGATGTTGTTACACTTCAGGTTGTCCCAAAGGTTTCTTAAGCTCTCCTCATTCTTCATTGATTCTTTTTCCTTTTTGCTGTTCTGCTTGGGTGTTTTTTCTACCTTGTCTTCCAAATCACTGATTCGATGCTTTACTTCATCTAACCTACTGTTTATCCCTTCCAGCCTACTATATACTCTAGATATTGCATTCTTTATTTCTGACTGGTCCTTTTTTATTGCTTCTACATTTTTTTCCATGCTGTTTAATATCCTCATGATCATCACTCTAAGCTCCATATCTGATAAATTACTGGCCCCCTTTTCATTTAGTTCTTCCTCTGGAGGATTCTTTTTTTCTTTCATTTGGGTCCTGTTTCTTTGTCTTCCCACTTTGGCTACCTCTTTGTGTTTGTTTCTGTGCATTAGGTAGATCTGCAAAGAGTCTGGTGCAAGTCTTTGTCTCACACTTGTGACTGGCCGTGGTCAATGTGTTTGGAGTTATCAGCAATCCACAATATGTGGCTCCCTCTACTAGGCCTGTTTGTGTGCAAAAAAATCTGGCTGTACATCAAGGCTATTTTTTACTATCACAGAGTCTGGGGGAGGATCAACTAATGTCTCAGAACTCCAATAGACCTGCCTTAGTTGTTTAAACTTAACCACTGATATAGCCTCATGGTGTACTGAGCAGCCCTGCTGAAGCTCCACAGGGTTGATCAGAGTTATTCCTGAAGACAGAACTATTGCTTCTCCTCAGGACGATGCCATTTAGAGGGGAAGGCTCTGCCTGAGAAAGACAGCCTCTACAGTATAGGGAATGAGTCAGCACAGGGATCCTAGTGGTTGTTCCTTCAGTTCTCTCCCCAGAGCCACCAAACCCAGTCTCTAGAACAGGCATTTTAAGCAAACTTATCCTGGTTGTCACATAACAGAATCAAAATTAATCACAATATTAAGAAAGCCTTTGATTTTTTTATAGATTGTCTCAAAATTTTATATTTACACATTTTTTCTCATTTCCTTGCTCTTAAAATTTCTAAAAGGTTAGATGTTTTAGAATGATTAAATCTATTTTCTCAAAATGGATTAAAAAATTTACCAAATTATCAATAGAAACATACATGTTTAAATAATCATTTTTCCTGAAATCATATTCATGATCCAAATATACTTTAAGATCCTGTTTATTCAATAAATGCTACAAAAATCTACATACTTGTTTAGTCAGTCACATTGTATATATAGTTTTTTTCCTGCCTTTTATTTTACTTCTTTAAATAGTATTTTTCAAATATTATTTCTTTTTTTAAATTCTCACTGTAGGATATATTTATTGATTAATTGTTTTAGAGAGAGAGGAAAGGAGAAAGAGAGAAAGAAACATGGATGTGAGAGAGAAACATTGATTGGTTGCCTCCCATATGTGCCCTGACTAGGGATCATCCCACAACCTAGGTACGTGCCTGATGGGGATTGAACCTGCAACTTTTTGGTGTACAGGATGACACTCCAACCAACTGTGCCACCTATCCATGGATCAAATATAATTTTTAATAATAACTAGTTTATATAAAATGTCCTTTAAAACAACAATTACATTTTTAATAAACAAACATTTTCAAAGATGAGCATCAACATTATTGTAAGTCTGTTACAATTTCCTTTTAATTATTTTAAATAGGATGTGCACAAATGAATTGGTAGTATTACAAAAAAATATAAATGAATATTCATTTTAAGTAAGTTATAAATGATTACAAAAGGTATAGTAATAAACTTTGCATTGCATGCTACATTAAATATAATTCCAATGAAATATGTTAAAGTCTTGACCAACTAGAATTGAATAACAAAAAATATAGAATAAAAGTTTAAACTCAATTTTTTTTGCATATCCAGAGGAAAATAAAGTGATATCAGAAAGAAATCTATTAAAAAATAGAGAAAATTAATTTCTGTAGAACAATGATTTCTATGAAAATAAAGCTTGAAAGACACAAGGTAAATACCATTAAAATGAATGGTAAAAAAGGAGAAACTATGTATTGGAAGCTACTGTTGTACACACTGTTGTTATTAAGTACTCCTTTGTTCATTTTCATTATATAGATAGTGCAATAAGATATTCACTTTTTTGAGAAAATAATTACCCTGTGGATCATAATCATGAAAGCTTTTTTCACTTGTTGGTTCCATAAAGTGTAGATGAAAGGGTTCAAAAGTGGTGCAACTGAGGTATTCAGAACTGCAATTCCCTTAGAAAAAGCTATTCTTTGTTTGAATGATGGTTTAACATACATAAAAATGCAACTGCCATAAGAAAGAGATATCACAATCATATGAGAGGAACATGTTGAGAAAGCTTTCTTCCTCTGACTAGTTGAAGGGATTTCTAGAATGGTCAAGGCAATACAAGTATATGATGTTATCACCATTATCAATGTGACCACAAGTGTCACAAATGCTAAAATGAATGCCATCATTTCAAGATTCTGTGTGTCTGTGCAGGAGATCTGGAGGAGAGGAGTAGTGTCACAGTAGAAATGCTCAATAATATTGGAGGCACAGAATTCTAAGTCCAGGCCCATGATGAGTGCTGGAAAGATGATTAAAAACCCAGCAAGCCAACAACTGAGGATGAGCTGTATGCAGATTTTACTGTTCATGATGGTTGTGTAATGCAGGGGCTTGCAGATGGCAACATAGCGGTCATAGGACATAGCTGCCAGCAAGTAGAACTCAGATGCCCCAAAAAGGAAAGCAAAAAACACTTGAGTGATACAACAATTATAGGAAATGGTTTTGTCCCCTGTTGCCATAATAACCAGCAATTTAGGAATGCATCTAGTAGTATAGGAAATTTCTAAAAAAGAAAAATTACGAAGGAAAAAATACATGGGGGTCTTGAGGTGAATATCCACCAGACTGAGGGTGATGATGGTCAGATTGCCAGTGATGCTTAGCAAGTAAATGAGAAGCAGGAAGATAAATAACACAATTTTCCACTGTGGATCATCAGTCAAACCTGCTAGGATAAACACTGTCACTCTTGTATGGTTTTCCATTACTGTTCTCTGAAATTTGCTATGTCTGAATAGGAAAAAAAGAAAGAAAATTATGATCTCGATGGAAGAATAACTAGTGTTGAAAGTAAAGTTAGCAAAGTGATGTTTCAGATAGAATAATACAATGCTCATATTTATGTTTTAAAGATATGTTTGCCGGGAAAAAAATAGTTGAAACTTTAGTTTGCAATTGAACTACTAGAGAATAATCTGTATAGCAATAGTAGTTGTTGATTGTTTTTATGTGAGTAAATTAGAGGGATTAGAGAGAGTCTCAAAGCATAGAAAAATGCTTTTTCTCTCCTGTTAATGTGGAAGAGTTGGGGTGACTTGGCATTTCCTGTCCAAATAAAAATGTTTACACACTAGAACCAAAATGATGTATTTAGAAGTTCATGTTTTGCCTTATATATACACATACCACAAACCTAGTCAAAATCAATAAATAGAGCTAGTACACATTGTACTATTTTATTTAACCAATCAAATTTAAATGCTGATTCTTGTCTCATCTACTTTCATAGTTAATTTGATCCAATTCCAGATAAGTGATTAGGAGGCACTGGAAAAAAATTTATGTTCTGTCTTCAGTAGTATTTATATGCCCTCAATCTCTGTTACAACCCAGCACTTCCCCTTTTGTACCCCCAAACAAAGGCAAGAATAGTCTGGCAATGTCTGGTTATAATTTTGAGAATGGACAAGGTAGAATAAGGTGAAAAGTGAGAATAAGTAATATATTTATAGAGGCAGAGGGAAATATATAAATATGGATTCATGGAATTGTATGAGACAGAAGAAGTAAAGAGAAAGACAAAGACAAAGCTTTATGGAAGCCTAGAGAGTTAAGGAAAGTTTTTGAAAGACAGGTAGTGAGTTTGAGGGAAAAGATGAAACATTATGTTAATAGGTAAAAAACTATAAGGCAGAAATATTTACCAGTGAAACTTCTCTCCATCTTCTTGCATTTCTTACCTTTTTGTTCTTTGTTTAAAATACAGACTGAAAACATGAAGAGTTGTGAGATCAACAAAGCCTAAAAGAGAAGAGAATTATTTGCTAAATTTCAGACACATAATGAATCATGGAATAGTGTGACACAAATTTAAGAGATATATATTTTATCATCATTAGAATATTCAAATGTCTGGCTAACACACAATTGAAGGAATACTATAGATAGCTATTCTCAACATGAAGCATATATTAAGACAGATTGTTCTGGTTTATACAGCTAATAAATTGAGCATCAGCATTGATTGAAAGAGTGTATTTTCTAAAGCTGTCCTCTTAAAAGGGCAACATCTTATAGAAACAATTATAGACCAGATTATGGTGTATTTGTTTAAAATTAAAAAGTTTAACAATATGTCTAAGGAAAATTTCCTTTCTCAATATCTTCAACATCAAACATATAAAATGGTTAAGGTCTTATGATGGTATTACATAAAGCAATGTTTTCTGTATTGAGGATACCAAAATAATTATTTCTAATCCCTAAACCATGCATTATCATTAAAAAGGTATATAAAGAAATAAAATAAACTTATGGGGACAAACAAAAGCTGGTTCCAATAAGAAGTTTCAGGATATTAAAAAAAAAAAGGAAGAGAAAGTATTTCTTGGAAAGGAAGCAGGATGAACAGAGATAAAATGGAATACATGCATGATTTCCCTAAAGATAATGATTAGGGTTTTATTATCAAAATTATGGATATTTGCCCTGGCTGGCATAGCTCAGTGGATTGAGTGTGGGCTGCGAACCTGGCATCGCAGGTTCGATTCCCAGTCAGGGCACATGCCTAGGTTGCAGGCCACGTCCCCCAGCAACCGCACACTGATGTTTCTCTCTGTCTCTCTCTCTCCCTCACTTCCCTCTCTAAAAATAAATAAATAAAATAAAATAAATTATGGATATTTAGTATATAGACATTAATGAGTGAAAACAAATTAGTTTTCCTCTGGCCATTCCTTTCGCATTCAAATAATTGCAAGCCAACCTATTACAAGTATTTCCCTCATTTATACAACTTACTATAATAGCAACATTGTAGCAAGGCATATATTTAAATTACCCAAATAAAAATTTCATGATATCTAATACTATAAAATAACAAATGTACATTGTATTAAGCCACCAAGTTTGCTGTAATCTGTTACAATAGCAATAGAAAATGAATATAAAAAAATTTCTGATGTCAAATCATTTCTCTGTCAAATTTCAACAATTGTATTCACCAACTAACACCCAACACACACTGTAAAATAAACAACAAAATTTATCAAATGAGACCATTAGAAGTCAGGATTATGAACGCAAATATGATTAGCTGTATTAGATACTAGCAATACTAGATAGATTCCAAAAAGAAAAAGGATTACAGTACTAAACTTTCACTACAGTCTACTTATCTCTTTTCACCATTTTCCCTAAGTTAAAATTTAAAAGGTTGGGGGAAATGAAGTTAAACGTAAAAATAGAACAAATGTGAGATTACATATATTTAACAGGAAATATTGTCATTACATTTTAGAGAAATTGTTTTAATCTTTTTTAGTGTACCAAGAACACCTGAAAACTCAAACACCTTTTCAAATAGACATACACATAGATTTATCCAGACAAACCACATCTGCCTCAGTATTTAGATTTTTCATATCAAGCTGAACAGAGGATACCAATATTCCATTTTTCAAATGGATTTCTTCATATTCTACAATCTATAACTGTTTTGTATCACCTACTTTGTAAATAGTTTGATTAGCTATTTTATTACAGACTTTAGGATAGTGTGTTAAATTTTCTCATTATGTACTGAATACTCTAAGTATTACACACTCTTTCATATAAAATTAATCAATACTCAATCCCATGGAGTATTTATGCTTTCTGTGCTCTAAAGGAAAATACCTAGAGATTATGAATACTTCTCATGAGAATATGAGATCCATGAACACGATTTCCCAAAGCAAACCAATTTATATATTATACAAGTATTTTCCCCAGACACTAAATTACTTTAAAAAATGAAAAAATATATTTTTAATAAACGAGTTTTTATTATGTCTCCAGATAACTGAGTATACATCTCCTTAATATATGTGTGACCTCCCACACATTCATGTCTTAAAATCTCTGAAACATATAAAAATATTTGAAAGAAAAAGAAGTTTATTTTATTTCATTTAGCATAATGGTCTCCAGTTCCATCCATGCCAGGCAGAGAAAGACAAATACCATATGATCTCACCTTTAAGTGGATCCTAATCAACAAAACAAACAACAAGCAAAATATAACCAGAGACATTGAAGTAAACAACAAACTGACAGTAATCAGAGGAGACGTGGGAGGAGATAATGTGGGGAAAAGGAGGAAGAGTTTTCAGGAAAACTATAAAGGACACATGGGCAAAACCAAGCAGGGGCGACCAAGGGAGGGAGGTGAGGGTGACTGGGGTGGGGAGAAAATGCAGACAACTGTACTTGAACAACAACAAGTTAATTAATTAATTAGTTAATTAGTTAATTAATTAATTAATTAATTAAAAAGAATAACCTAAAAAAATAAAGAGGTTCATTTTAGTCAGTAATAAAATGTGGGACTATGAGATGGACAACTTAGTCTGGTAGAAAATATCGTATCTCAGGCTAAATGTACCATTATTTTGTAATTCTCTAGACACAGCTAACATTTCATTTTTACATGCCCTTTGTTTCTATACTGAAAGCTGTGTTTCCTCAGGAAAGTGATATTGTCTAAAGGATCTTAAACTGATTATTTTATAACTACAGATTCTCCATCACTTTGTTGTTAATGGAATATTTATCTATCTCTCTCTGCAGCTATCCTTCCTTGCTAATGAAGACATGAGAATATCTATTCTGCCCAAAAAGATGTAAATGGAGATGATTTGTACAATTTCTAGAGATTACTCTTTGATAAAATGTGTTTGACCACCTCTTCCTTTTTACTCCCTGTCATTGTTGAAATGGAGATGAGGTGATAAGCCATCCTGAACCATGACTATGGGCGATTACACTAAAAATGGTAAATCAAAAAGAGCAAACACACGCAGGTTCCTGACACCATGATGGGTGATACCATCAAAGAAACCCTAAAAAAATGTTGTTCAAGTAAGTATAGTTGTCTCCATTTTCACCACATCACAGCCTCCCACTCCACCCATCCCCACGTCCTAGCATCCAGGGTAGGATGTGGGGATGGGTGGAGTGGGAGGCTGTGATGTGGTGAAAATGGAGACACCTACCCTGTGGTGAAAATGGAGATGCAAAGGAGGATGCTACTTCCTTTGTCTTTGTCCATGTTTCCTTTATATATGTTCCTTGATGACCATTCCCCTATTTTCCCCTATTATTCTTCTCCCCCGCCCCTCTGGTTACTGTCAGTTTGTTCTTTGTTTCAATGTCACTGGTTATATTTTGCAAGTGAGATCGTATGATACGTGTCTTTCACCATCTGGCTTATTTCACTTAGCATAATGCGCTCCAGTTACATCCATCCTGTCATGAAGGGTAGGAGCTCCTTCTTTCTTTCTGTGTAGCATTCCTTTGTGTAAATGTACCACAGGTTTTTGAGCCATTCATTTACAGATGGGTACTTAGGGTGCTTCCAGCACTTGGCTATTATGAATTATGCTGTTATGAACATTAGGATGCATAGGTTCTTTTGAATTGGTGTTTCAGGATTCTTAGGGTATAATCTCAGCAGTGGAATTGCTGGGTCAAAAGGCAGACCCATTTTTAGTTTTCTGAGGAAATTCCATACTGTTTTCCACAGTGGCTGCACCAGTCTGCCTTCCCACCAACAGTATACTAGGGTTCCCTTTTCTCCACAACTTCGCCAGCACTTGTTTGTTGATTTGTTTATGATGGCCATTCTGACTATTGTGTAGTGGTATCTCAGTGTGGTTTTAATTTGCATCTCTCTGATGGCTAGAGGCTGAGTATCCTTTCACATGTCTATGGATTCTCTGTATGTGCTCCTTGGAGAAGTATCTATTCAGGTCCTTTGCCCATTTTTTAAATTGGATTGTCTGTCTTCCTGATGTTGAGTCTCATGAGTTCTTTATATATTTTGGAGAGCAAACCCTTGTCTGAGGTACCATGGGCAAAAATGTTTTCCCATACTGTTGAATTCCTTTCCATTTTGATGATGTTTTCTTTAGCCATGCAGAAGCTTTTTAGTTTGATGTAATCCCATTTGTTTATTTTTTTCTTTTATGTCCCTTGCCCTAGAAGACATATCAGTGAAAATATTATTGCATGGGTTATCTGAAACTTTCCTGCCTATGTTCTCTTCTAGGACTTTTATGGTGTTAAAACTTATATTTAAACCTTTTATCCATCTTGAGTTTATTCTGATGTATGGTGTAAGTTGGTGGTCTGGTTTTGTTCTTTGCATGTACCTGTCCAGATCTCTCAACACCATTTATTGAAGAAGCTATTTTTATTCTACTCTATGCTTCTGCCCCCTAACACACCAGCTGAACATTTAAATGAGAAAATAAACATATTCTTTTGTGAACTGCTGTGATAGTTATCTTTCTCATACTCTACCAAGTCTATGTTATCAAAATCTGGGAAGGGCCTGAACTTAGAGTCTACCAGGTTATCCCACCACCATTTCATAGGTGCTGACAGAGGAGACTAGTATCCTGGGTCTGTGACAGACAACGTTATTACTCACTACATAACAGGAAGCAGCCACTTCACATTCTCATTGTTCCCTTTTCCTTTAAATTAAGAACAAACTGACAGTAACTAGAGGGGACAAGGAGAAGGGAGGGGGGAAGGGGGAAGGATTTTCAGGAACATCTATAAGGGCACATGGAGAAAACCAAGTGGGGTGGGATCAGGGGTGAGAGGTGGGAATGGCTGGGGTCGGGGAATGGTGGAGGGGACATAGAGACAACTGTACTTGAACAACAATAAAAAAAATTCTATGGGGAAAGAGGATGGCTACTGGTTGTTGTTTATGGCTGAGAAACCCTGAGGTTTGGGAAAACAGTTTCACAGTTTTTAAAAGGGAAAAAAATTGCCCTAGTCTTTCCAAATTAGAAGACAATGTTTTTAATGTAATGGTCTGAAAGAAAAAAAAGACTGCCAAAGCTGTTTACTACAAAACATTCTTTTTTATAGCTGATGTTTATTTTTTAATTTTTAAAGTTATTTTTATCCTCTCCTAAGGACACTTTTTCATTGCTTTTTTTTTTTTTTTGTACAGAGAGAAGAAGGTGGGGAGAGAGAGAAACACCAAATGGTTGCCTCCTGAATGCTACGTGAACAGAGATCAAACCCACAACCTAGTTATGTGCCCTGACCAGGAATTGAACCTGCAACTTTTCAGTGCATGGGATAGCATTTAAATCAACAGAGTCATACAAGCCAGGGCTGTTTTATAATTTTTAATTTAATTTATTGGGGTGACATCAAATAATTAAATTATATAATGTTCAAGTTCAGTTCTATAATATTGATACATTATCGTAAATGTATTGTTGTTCATAACCTCAAGTCAAGTCTCTTTCCATTACTATTTTATGTTGTATTTGGAGAAATATATATTCCAGTCCTTTGACCATTTTTTATTAGGTTGTTTGTTTTGTTGCGGTTATGTTATTTGTGTTCTTTATAAATTTTGCACATTAACCTCTTATCAGATGTATCATTGGTGAATATGTTCTCCAATTCAATGAGTCACCTTTTCATTTTATTGATGTTTTTTTTTCGCATTTTTAATTGTTGTTCAAATACAGTTGTCCCCAGTTTTCCCAGTTACCTTCCCCTGCCCTACCCACCCTCCCCTCCCACATTCAATCCCCCCCACCATTGTCCATGTCCATGGGTCCTTTGTACATGTTTTCTGACTTGACCCTTCCCCTTCTTTCCACTGTTATCCCCCTTGCCCCACTCTGTTTATTGTCAGTTTGTTCCTTATTTCCATGTCTCTGGCTCTATTTTGCTCACTTTCCTTTTAGTGCAAAAATTTATTTAGTTTCATGTAGTCTCATTTGTTTATATATTTTTTGTTTTCCTTGCCTGCACAGATATACCAGAAAAAAAAAATATTTCTGCAAGATATGTCCAAGATTTTAGTGCCTATGTTTCTTCTAGGAGTTTTAAGGTTTCAAGTCCTACATTTAAGCCTTTGATCCATTTTGAGTTTATTCTTGTGCATAGTGTAAAAACATTAAGTTTCTGACCTATATCATTTTCCTTCTCCTTGAAGGGCTTCTTTTAATGTTTTTTTGTAGGGCAGAACTGCTAATGATAAATTCACTGTTTTTGTTTTTCTGAGAAAGTCTTTATTTCTCCTTCACTCTTGAAGGATAATTTTGCCAGGTATAGATATCTATGTTGATGGCTTTGTTCCTTCACCATTTTATTTTTTAATACTTTATTTATTTATTTTTAGAGAGAGGGAAAGGGAGGGAGAAAGAGAGGGAGAGAAACATCAATATGTAAGAGAGACATCAATCAGTTGAACAGATTCATAGTACATTTTTCTGTTCAGTTTTCTAACATCATTTATACAAATAGACTGTATTAATGCTTTTTAAGTTATTGCCTCTTTTCTCAAATATCAATTGACATTAAAGGCATTGGTTTATTTTTTCTGTTACATTCCCCCATATTTATGTTTTTATGACAGTATCATGATGTTTTACATGCTATGGCCTTGTAGTATAGCATGATATCAGATAGCATGATTCCTCCAACTTTGTTCTTCTTTCTTGAGGTTACTGGAGCTATTCAGGATCTTTTGTGTTTCCATATAAGTTTTGGAATATTTGTTATAGTCTGTGAAATATGTGATTGGTATCTTGATAAGAATTGTGTTGAATCTATAGATTGCTTTAGGAGTATGGACATTTTAATAATTTTAATTCTTCTCATCCATTAACATGGCATATGTTTCCACTTATTCATATCTTCCTCAATTTCTTTCTTCAGTGTCTTTTAATTTTATGAGTATAGGCCTTTAACCTAATTGGTTAAGTTAATTTCTATGTACTTACTTTTTTGTTGAAATAGTTATGGGGATTGTTTTCTTAGTTTCTCATTCTGATAAATTATTATTGGTGTGTAAGTATGCCAATGGCTTCTGATTATTAATTTTGTATACTGCTACTTTACTGAATTAATTTAACAATTTCAGTATTTTTTTGTGAAGTCTTTAGGGTTTTCTACATACAGTATCAAGCCATCTGCAAATAATGACAGTTTTACTTCTTTCTTTCCTATTTGGATGCTTTTTATTTATTCTTTTTGATTACTGTGGCTAGAATTTACAGTATTATGTTGAATAAGAGTCATGAAAGCAGACATTCCTATCTTGTTCCTGATCTTAAGGGAAACACTTTTAGGTTTTTTTTGTTGAATAATATTGGTTTCTCACATACAGCCTTTATTATGTTGAGGTGTGTTCCCACTATTACTACTTTGCTGAAAGTTTGACATAAATGAGTGCTAAATTTTATCAAATTCTTTTTTTGCATCTATTGAAATAATGTGATTTTTATTCTTAATTTTGTTTATGTGGTGTAGCACATTAATTTGTGAATATTGTACCAACATTGCATTCCAGGAAGAAATACAGCTCGATCACAGTGTGTGATTTTTTAAATGTGTTGCTGTATTTGTTTTGCTAATATTTGGTTGAGGATTTTTGCATTTATGTTCATCACTGATATTGGCACCTAATTTTCTTCTTTTGTAGTGTATTTATCTAGTTTTGAAATTAGAACAACTCTGTCCTTGTATAATAAGCTTGGGAGCCTTCCTTTCTCTGGAATTTTTTGGAATAGTTTGAGAAGGGTAGATGTATGTTCTTTGAATCTTTAGTAAAATTTGCCATTGAATTTATATGAATCAGAACTCTTGTTGCTGGGATTTGTTTGATTACTGCTTCAATTTCATTAATTATATCACTCTATTCAGATTTTCTGATTTATCCTGAATCAGTTTTGAAAGATGGTATATTTCTAAAAATTTATCTATTCTCTCAGATTGTCCAGTGTTGGACTATATTTGTTCATAATATTTTTTATAATGCTTTGTATTTCTTTAGTGTCACTTGTTACTTCTCCTATTTCATTTCTCATTTTATTTATTTTGGGGTCTCTCTTTTTTTTCTTGATAACTCTAGTTAGAGGTTCGTCCATCTTGTTTATCTTTTCAAAGAACCAGCATTTGGTTTCATGATCTTTTGTATTTTTTTAGACTTTATTTTGCTTATTTCTGCTCTGATATCTATTATTTTATTTCGTCTACTCATTTGGGCTTTATTTGCTGTTATTTTTCTAGTTCCTTTAAGTTTATTTTTAAAATATTTTATTTGTTTTATTTAGAGAGGGGAAGGTAGAGAAAAAAAGAGTGAGAGAAATGTTAATCAGTTGCCTCTGAACATGCCCCAGCTGGGGACCAGGCCCACAACCCAGGCATATGCCCTGACCAAGAGTTGAACTGGTGGATTTTCACTTAGCAGGAAAATGCCCAACGAACTCAGCCATGACAGCTAGGGCTAGGTCCTCTAAGTTTAAATTTATATTGTTTATTTTATATTTTTCTTGTTTCTTGAGGTAGACTTTTAATGCTATAAATTTTCCTCTTAGGACTGCTTTCTCTATGCCTCCATAGATTTTGGGTTGTTGTGTTCTCATTTTCATTTGTTTCAAGGTATCTTTTGATTTCTTCCTCGATCTCATTGTTAACCCATTCATTGTTTAGAAGCATGTTATTTAGCCTCCATTTCTTTTATGTTTTTCAGGGTTTTTTCTTGTGATTGGTTTTTATTTTCATAACATTATGGTCAGAGAAGATGCTAGATATGATTCTAATCTTTTAAATTTATAGAGATTTGTTTTGTGTTTTAACATGTTTTCTATTCAACAAAAAGTTGCAGGTGCACTTGAAAGGAATGTATATTCTGCTGCTCTTGGGTAAAATTCCCTGAAGATATCAATTAAATCCATCTTATCTATTATGTCAGTTAAGGCTGCTGTTTCCTTGTTGATTTTCTGTCTGGAAGATCTATTCATTGATGATAATGGGGTGTTAAAGTCCCACACTATGACTGAATTACTGTTGATCTCTTTCTTTATGTTCATCAATATTTGCTTTATATATTTTGGTATTCCTCTGTTGGGTGCATACATATGTGCAAGAGTTATATCCTCTTTTTGGTATTGATCCCTTTATCATTATGTAGTATCCTTCTTTTTCTCTTATTAGTGCCTTTGTTTTAAAGACTCTTTTGTCTGATATAAGTATTGCTACCCCAGCTTTATTTGCATTTTCATTTGAATGAAATATCTTTTCCATCCCTTTACTTTTACTTTCTGTGTCTCTTTTGTAGTGCCATGGGTCTCTTGTAGACAGCATATATATGGGTCTTGTTTTCTTATCTACTCAGTCACCCTATGTCTTTTGATTGGAACATTTAAGCCATTTACATTTAAAGTGATTAGTGATAGGTACATATCTATTGCCATTTTATTCTTTTTTTTTAACTTTTTTTATTGTTGTTCAAGTACAGTTGTCTCCATTTTCTCCCTACCCTAGCTATCCCCACTTCTCACCCTTGATTCTACCTTCCTTTTGTTTTGTCCATATGTCCTTTATACATTTTCCTTGATGGCTGTTCCCTTATTTTCCCTCATTATCCCTCACCCCACTCCTCTCTGGTTACTGTCAGTTTGTTCTTTATTTCAGTGTCTCTGGTTGTATTTTTCTTGTTTGTTTGTTTTGGAGTCCATAGAGTATCCCAGCCTGTTGCCTATGCAGGGGAGTGCTCCACCCAAGAAAGATAGTGTCTCTGGTGTGGGAGAAGAACTCAGCTCAGGGATCCTAGCAGCTCTCCCTTTAGCTCTTTCCCCAGGCCCACAGACCCTAGTGTTTCACCATACAACTCTAGTCTGCCCCACCCTCACTCCACTGGTACTCAGGGTGAGTGGCTGTGGAAGATATTTTGTGCATTTGTCTTGTAAGAGGGCATCTGTGCCTCCAGCAGACTCTCTTCTCTCCCTGGTGGACAGAATCCCCACTTATTTTATCTGCCAGATATTATGTGGGTACATTTTCCCAACTCTGGTGCTCTGGGCTGGAGGCCAGGCTTGCAGTTGAGACTCCACACTTCTAGGGGGAACCTTTGCAGCTGAGATAACTCTCCAGAATCTTAGTTAATGCCTGTGGGAGTCAGGCCACTCCTTTCTGCATCTTTGTCCTTCATATGTGTCACAATGTGGCTACTTCTGTAAATCTTTGGTTATAAGACATCTTTTCAGCAGGTCTTCAAGGAGTTCTTCAGGTTGGTTGTTCTATATTTTAGTTATAATTCAAGTTTGGGCCTGCGAGGAGGTATGTGCAACATCCACCTACTCTGCCACCATCTTGGATCTCTGTTTTCTCTTCTTAGTTTTAGTATATCTTCTAGGTTAGTGCAACTCAGGCATTTTCTACCAAAGTGCCATAGCAAAGAATAAGTCACTGATCCAGTAGTTGCAGTAGAAAGGACAGTCATAGCCCAAAAGACTCCCTATAATGTAAAGATATATCTTGGGTTACTCTACCCCATAATACTGTGTGTTTATCTTAATATAAAATAATGCTCTAAATTCTTACCAATAATATTCCACTTCCCTAAATATTTGAGTAAAATCAACCCACTGGGAAGAGGCATAATGATTCACCGCTGGCTTCCCAACTTCCTGGTCCCTCCACCCCAGTTTTAGAGCTATAGCTATACTTAATGTTTTCTGATCAAGTTAATCATTCAGGAGACAATGTATTGCTGACGACTATTGAGGATGGTAAGTAACAGGGAGAGAGAGTGGGTCAATGTAAATGTACTCCTTTGAAGATCCAAAGCTTCTGAACTTAAAAGTTCATATGGAGTCATATTCTTTTCATTATGTCCCAAGAAATTAAATTAAATGCCACACAATTCTGAAAATAAAACAATAAATTAACACTACTTTAGGGTAGTTTTTATTTATTTTTGTATTAATGTATTTTGTATAAATGTAATGAGGTGACATTGATTAATAAGGTTATATAGGTTTGAACAACACATTTCTATATATAATCTATATATTGCATTTTAAGATATAAATAAAAAGCAGTGCTATATATGTTGGATTGGATTCACGATTTGACTTGAATGCCATTGAAATAAATCAAAGTTAGATTTTTAAGTTACATTGAAATATCAGCCACATCAATAGGTTTTCCTTTTTAACTCAGCTCCCATGTATATGAAAAAATTGGATAATATGTAAACTAACTGATCTAACCAATTTTTATTTAGGTGTACCAGGTTTGGCCTATGAGGACATCCTCTGACATTCAAACGTAAGGACATTTAGAGGAAATAGTTCCAGAATTTTTTGTAATGAGAAATATAGGGACATATATAGGGAAGTTGTCTATGGCATTGTAAACTTAAGAAGGATGCCTGTAAAAAAATATTTTTTACTACAACCCCCAAAACCACTCATATGTCCTTAAAACCAATGATGAAAACACTTGCCCAAAGAAAGTTCTGTAATTACTGTTAGTGACAAAAGTGTTAGCACTTCTTTGAGAGAACAACCCACCAAATCAATGCTCTCAGTCATTGCTCTAGATATACTGAATATATTAATTAACTTTTACAACTTTCAGAAAAAAATTAATTTGGAAATTGAGGTTGAAATATTTTTATTGTTGTTCAGTTAGAATTGTCTTGTTCATCTCTCCACTGCTCACCCCTACCCTTCACTCCCACAGCCAATCCCCGCCTATTGTCCATGCCCCTGAGTCCTCTATTCATGTTCCTTTACCCCTTTCCCTTTTTTCTCTTCTTATTCTCTTCCCCCTCTCCTCTGGTCACTGTAAGTTTGTTCTCTATTTCCAAGTTTCTGGTTCTATTTTGCTCATTTTTTTTTGTTTTGTTGATTAGGTTTCACTTACAGGTGAGATCATATGGTATGTGCCTTTCACTGATTGGCTTATTTCACTTAGCATAAGGCTCTCCAGTTCCATCCATAAGGCTGAAATTTTTCAAAAAAGGTCTCCATGAAGATCTTGTAGCTCTGTGACTTACATCATTTTTAATAAAACTATTTGAAACATAGTGATTGTATTATAAATTCCCTGTAAAAAGCCATGGATTACAAATCATATAGGATATGCAGTAGGTGAATGACTTATTAACATTTTTTACATATTATAGGAAGAAATTAACTTTACATTTCAATCAGAACATAATATAAGCATAACTAAAATGTACTTGTTAACATGTGAGATCCATTCAATATTTCCTTTAATTCTAAAAATAATACTATCACTCAGATGATGTTTACAACGTAACAAGTACTTCCATAGCTCTTTTTATGTATTGCTTATTTTATTCCATTTTGTGTTACCATGCTAGTTTATTAAACACATACAGATGTATCCACTACTAAAATTATTTTACAGCCTCACATCTACCCATGAGTCACATGCAGCTAGTATAAAACTATTGCAGTAGTCTTATCGGATAGTCACTGAATTTAGTAACATTAATTTAAAATCTATAGAATTAGGCTTTAAAAAATGGCCCCTTGAATAGAGGATTGGATAAAGAAGATGTAGTAATATATGCTATGAAATACTACTCACCCATAAGGAAAGATGAACTACTGACATTTGCAACAACATGGATGGACCTTGAGAACATTATGCTAAGCAAAATAAGTCAGTCAGAAAAAGCTAAGAACCATACGATTTCACTCATGTGTGTAATACAGAACTGAAACTTATAGACACAGACCACAGCATGGTGGCTACCAGAGGAAAGGAGGCAGGGGAGTAGTAAAAGGTAAAGGAAAGCAAGTGTATGGTAACAGAAGACAATTTGACTCTGGGTGGTGGGTACACAGTGCAGTCAGTGTACATGTCAGGTATGATAGACATGTGCACTTAAAACCTGTATGATCTTAAAACCAATGTTACTTCAATAAATTTTTTAAAATAATTATCTAATCTTAAAAATAGCCATTATAAGGAGAAAAGATTTAAAGGAACTGGTATTTCTAACCCCAAGCTCCCATTATAATCAGTGAACACAAAGTTCAAGAAATCACAATTAAATTAAAATAGTCATCACAAGTTCTAAATTTGTGATTATTTTTAAATTCTCCTGAAAATTGACAAAGAATTATGGAGGGTGGTAACTGCTTTTAAAATAATCTGTACAATTAAGATAAGCATTGGCTAATGACTTAAAATGACAGGTCTCATTATATATAAATTGCATATTCAAAGTCAATATATCCTTATGTTAGTGAAATTAAGACTTTCTAAAATTAAACTTGACCCAATCTCATTTTTATTTTCTGTTGTTTTAATGCACTTTAAGGCCTTAAAGACCAATTTCCCATATACATGATGCTTTACAATGATGAAAATATGGCTAGATATTTTAAAGAGGTTAATATATTGGATTTCAAATTCATATGGGACTGAATTCAAATTCTTCTGGTCATCTTTGCCTTGTCAAGTTACTCAAACATTCTGATAATAATTTGTCATTTATAAAAAATAAATGTATAATAAGGTCTATTGCTTGAGTCATTGTAAAAGCATTTTCAAAAGCAGTACCTTAATAAATCATGTTGGCTGTAATAATTACTCTTTTGTTTTTACTATACTGTCAAGCAAATGTTTACTGTTTAAATTCTTAGAAGTAATAGCTGATGAATAAAAACTAATAACTCATTTAGCCAATGATGAAAGAAGTCTAGAATCATGTCACCAAACATTAATACTAAGGTAATTTTATTAAGTAACCTAATTTAAATCAGCAACCATATAAAGAATATATGCCATGAATTCTTGGCAAATATGAATCTCCACCTTTCAATATGTCTTTTAAAGTCACTTAAAACACATTATATAATTGATTTTTATATCATATTAGCTGCAGAATAAATAATGGTTTGTGGTGGGTATTTTCATTTACCCTTCATGACTTTTTCCATCCTGATCTGTGCCCCAGAAAGCTGGCCTTTATATAATTCATTAACAGACATTCTTGCCTTCTGTCACAACTTTGGTTTGATCAAGAATGAGTACCAGCCATAGATTTAAGAGAAATCAGAATAAGTCTGGCATGAATGCCTTCCTCTACTAAAGAACGGAGCTCCTTGTGGATTCTCCAGGTTCCACTTAAAAGTCCTTCTCCTCATCTCTTCAGGTCAATAGATGGAATTTCCATCACACTAATTGTGTGACAATGATCAAAGCCTGCTCCCTTATTTGTAAATAGTTCCCTAAAGATTTCCTCAAGTATCCCAATTTTAGAGTACCATCTGTTTTTTTAAAGATTTTATTTATTTATTTTTAGAGAGAAGGGATGGGAAGGAGAAAGAAAGAGAGAGAAATATTAGTGTGTGGTTGCCTCTTGCATATCCCCTTTTGGAGACCTGGCCTGCAACCCAGGTGTGTTCCCTAATTGGGAATCAAACTGGCGACCCTTTGTTTCACAACCTGTGCTCAATCCATTGAGCTACACCAGCTAAGGCTGGGGAGTTTTTTGTTTGTTTGTTTGGATTTTGTTTTGTTTTTTTTTGCTGGTACTCTGACTGGACACTGAAATCCACCTGGCACTGACAAAATAAGAGCAAATCTTCTCCAAATAAACTTTTGTTTGTGGGTTCTGCTGCCCTGACTTTGTTTAGAAATACACTATGCAATAATAAAACTCAAAACACAACCAACTTCTGCAAGACTTTTCTAGTGAACATCATCTTGACCGCTGCCTTCACTTCATTGTTCTTTAGGCTGTAGATTTTAAGGTTTAACATAGGAGTGATGACAGTGTAGGACAATGACACTAATTTTTTGCTCTCTGGAAACTGGTTGGATTTGGGGCATAGGTCAAGCTGGCTGTTCCATAGAAAAGGGATACCACTTGATGAGCAAGTGGAGAATGCCTTCTGGCGACCAGTAGCTGATGGAATCCTCAGGATGGCTGTGATAAGGTGTAAGAGACCAAAATGAGGAAAAAGGGAAACATAATAAACAGCAATGTGGAAGCAAGTGCTTGCATTTCATGCATGTTTGTATCCTGAGTGACTAATTTCAAGACTGGAGGACCATCACAAAAAAGTGGTCCACAGTGTTTGGCCCACAGAAAGGAAGGGCCATCATCCAAGCAGTTTGTAGCATAGAGACAGAAATACCAGAAATCCAAGAACCTACAGCCATCCACAAGCATAAAGACCTATTCATTATGACTGATATCAAAGAGGGTTACAGATGGCCACAAAGTGATCATAAGCCATCATAAAGAAGATGAAACATTCAGAGCTGCAAAAGAAAAAGAAAAAGTGCATCTGGGTACCATAGCCTATAAAAGAGATGATTTTCCTTGGTGAAAGCAGATCTACCAACATCTTTGGCACCATGACCAAGGTGAACCGGACTTCAAGAAGTGATAGGTGTTGGAAAAAGAAGTACATGGGTGTCTGAAGAGCAGGATCCACACTGGTAACCCAGACAATAAGGAAGTTGCCCAACAAAGTGACTGTGTAGATGACTAGGGACAAAACAAAGAGGAAAGTTGCATCTCAAAGTTGTTAGTAAAACCAAGAAGAATAAACTCAGTGACTCTGGTATGATTTTCACAAATCATATCTTAGACTAGTTTCTCTCTAAAAATCAAAGTATGTGCATCAAAGGGTACTCTTAAAATATAAATATAATCTCAAAAATATCAGTAAAATCCATACATATATCTCTGCTTTCAGTTGTTTTACCATTCTATTTTTCTGAAGCGGAGAAAATGTTTATAATAAGATATAATCAAGGGAAAAGAAATATTTTACATGAGTCCTATTAATTGCTTATCAACTAGGTAAGTTTTTCCTCTCAACAGTAGTCATAGTCTGCAGCTCATATTCTTCATCAGAGGCATGCTATTTTTCCAGAATTAAGTAAAAAGAGTTAGACAGAAAAAATTAAAATAGAATCATCTACTAATTTTAATATTATATTACTTTATTTTAAATTATTGTTATATTAAAAAACAAATCCAGGATGCAAAAAAATAAGTTATGGGGTGGCTTGGCTTTTCTAATGCTTGGTTATGTAAAAGTTTCTACTGAATGAGGTGTATTTAACACCATTATATGTATATGTGGGAGAAACAGTAAATAAAAATAAGTAAACAAATAAGTATATAATGATTTTGGTGTTTTCTTGTCTTCATTAGACAACTAATTTATGTGATTTTTTATATTGTCTCTTGAACCATAATTTCACTTTACTAGGCCCCCATTTCTTATTATACATATAGTCATATCATTTGAGCTGGGCTTTAAAAAATGCTGAACAAAGATGACCCACAAAAGAGAAGTCCTCTTTCTAACACTATGTTAATTCCCATCCATCAGAATAGTTCTGCTTCCAACTGTGCTGTGACTTTGTTAAATTAACATTTATTAAATAAAGCCCAGGAGTGTAAGATGGTAAGCCACAGTTCAATGAAAGTCTACAAGGGAAAGTGAAAAAGCATTTATTACTCCTGGGGGAGTTACATGGAACACCTCAAGGGGCCTCATGGGAAAGTGAGTCCAGGTGCAGAACAGGACCTGGGGTTCATGCTTTATAGGACTGACGGTGAAGTACTTTGCAGTTCCCTGGCTAAGGATGGATTGGTCAATTCTAACCAAAAAAAGCAGGGTTTTGGTATGCTTCCCAGAAGTTTCATCCAAGGGATACACAAATGGGAGGACCCTGGGAGGCAGGGGAGATTGTTTATCAAAAGGGCAGTTGAGGAAGTCATGTCAGAAACTTAACACTTACTAATGACTTTGCAGGCTGTTATGTAATGTATGCACTCAAGGGAGGGGCTAATGTCAGCACAAGGCCCCTACAGGTTCCTTGGCTACCAAACAAAATGGATGCAAGTCAGCATTATTATGTGGTAGTCAGCTGAACTCTCAACAGAGTCAATTATCTCCAAACTGCATGGTCAGAAGTGGAAGCTAATCATTTTCTTTCTTTCTTTCTTTCTTTCTTTCTTTCTTTCTTTCTTTCTTTCTTTCTTTCTTTCTTTCTTCCTTCCTTCCTTCCTTCCTTCCTTCCTTCCTTCCTTCCTTCCTTCCTTTCTTTCTTTCTTTCTTTCTTTCTTTCTTTCTTTCTTTCTTTCTTTCTTTCTTTCTTTTGTCTTTCTTCTTTCTTTCTTTTTCTGTTTGTTTTTGGCCAATATCTCATTGTGATTTTAATTTGAATTTCTCTTCATGATTAGTGACATTGAACATCTTTTTATATGTCTATTTTCCATCTGTATGTCATTTTTCATCATTTTTAATTGCTCAAATACAATTGTTCCATTTTCCCACCACCACTTTCCCCTGCCCCACCCACCCCCACCTCCCACCCTCCATCCAAGCTAGTCATTTTCAATCATGTGCCTGGTAAAAAGTCCAGCCATAAGGTACTAATTCAAATATTATAAGCTCAAACATTATCCCTTATATGGAGTAAATTATTTTAACTAAAAGTGGAATTATACAAATATTTTCTTTACAGGCCCCACTTAGCAATAGCATATCAAATGTTACAATCACAGAAACCTATGTTGAAAAAAATTATTCATAATGCTATATTGGAACCAAAATAAATGGTTTCTCATTTTTTCAAATTTTGGGGCAAGGTAAATATTGGATTAATTATTTTATGATACATTTTTCAAATGTATTCAGAAACTTCACTTTATAGTCAAAACTTTATTTAAGATAGATTTGCCCTCTGAAAGTAAAAAACTAAAAACTTACAGCCTATAGATCTGCAGTGAAACAAGTGGCCCATATTTTAATCCTACTCTAAAAATATGTGCTTTGGTAAAATCTCACCTGTTTACTTTGTTTACTGGAAGTTCTCACACCAATATCCAAAATAGAAAAAAGAAAGGAACTCTGGTGATCCCACAGTATCATGCCTTTAGAAGTCTCAGAATACTAGGTAACAGATGTTTTAATGATTATGACCATTGCCCCTCTCATTACAATTGGAAAAACCTGCTTCAATGCCATTTTCATCAGTAATAGCAACAACAATATTATTATTTCTGGTATATTTAGCAAAACATAATAATGCTTTATATGCATTATCTTGCTCCCAGGCATTTTTGCAACAATTCTAAACTTGTTATGCCTCTAAAAATACTCCATCATTTGTCTTGAGGAAAAAAAATATAAGACTTGATGAAAGTATTGAGAACATATTGCAGGCTAATAATTTTCTGTGTATCCCTAAAATACTCAACCACCACTGCTTCTCAAAGTTCTGATACTGATGTAACACAAAGCAATGGCTGGTCTTTCCCTGAATGATCAAGGTCTATTGTAAAACTAGAAGTTTCTGGTGTCACAAATCTTGCCTCTAAATATTATTCTCAGTCTTCGAGATCCTACAAAACACTACGCATATCCTATATGCAAAGCATATATCCTCTAAAAATGGAGATTCATCAGCAATGACGTTGCAATAACTACCACAGATCTATACTGATGTCTTTTTTTTAATTTGCTACTGTGATTGAGTTGCATTAATACTCCACAATTCTAGAGAATTTACTATTTTACATATTGCCTGGTATTTGATAATTTAATGATATTTACTTAAGTCCTAATTTAGTTGGCTATGTCCTCATGAGGGCAAAGAGTTTTTTCACTTTCCATTAAGCAGGTCACTTTCAACCTTTTCTGAGAAATTAGACCTTACCTCTCATTTCAACTAGCTTTCTTGAAGAATGTGTTTTTTCATAAAAATGATTATAGATCAATCCAATGATTCACTAACATTTGGAATAAAACCTGAAATGGAGATCATCACTACATTTCTCTAACTGAAACAGCACTCTAATAATCATAAATATAAATTAGTAAAAATTAGAAAGCAAATAATCAATATCTGAATTGAAAATACTCTCTATAGTTAAAACCCAAAGCATTTCTTAAATCAAACTATTGTTTTCCTGATACTCTTTTCCTCAATATTTCTAATGCTTTCTAGAGAGATCAAGGGCCTCACATTTTTATTTTAATGAAACATAAAGTTGTTCCTTTTTCCATAATTAAACATGCTTCCATATTAATTTTTCTTAAATTGTTTTGTTATTCACAGATACACAGATAAAACTAGGTTTTTAAAAAACTGAGAAAAATAAATTACAAAGAAACATGAAAAAATTTTTAAAAAAGAATTTATAACAAAAAGAAATGTATGAATATATCTTACCAAATAAGACCCCACATTTCTTCTTTAATTAGAAGTTTAATAATTTTTAAAGATAAGTAATATTTTATAAGAATTGTTAATTGAGCTATAGATTTTCTCAAATCTTTAGAATTAAGCAAATGACTTAAGCAAACTAATCTGTTTTGCCTTCATACTAAATGACTGATATAGTTTAGTAATAATTAAAAGTGTGACTGGCCTTGGGGAAATAATCCCTGAGACTTTAAAGTTATGATTATTGTTAATTAAACAACTATTTGTATTTCATAAGGGAAAATAGAGAATTTTAGTGGAACAGTTTATATTTTCTTTAAGTCATAACAACTACAATTTGATATGTATTTATTTCCCAATAATACATATTATTGTATTACTATTGTTGTACACTGGGCACACTGGTCAACCTTCTATATGATCTTTTGGGATTACTATTATTAATATGCAAAAATTATGTGAGGAATATAAATTTTAATTCTCCTCATAAAAGTTTTGTATTTATGTGAGATACATTTTTATTCAGTATTGATCAAACAAATTTGTACCATGCCCTTAAGACACATGGCTTTGAATTTCATTTTTATTATTTTTTAAAATTTCATTATGTTAAAGTTATACATTTTAAAAATTGTTAAACACAAAAAATTAAGCAAGAAATTGCCATGCATTTTATTGTTGTTTTACACCTTAAATAAATTGACTATTAGTTTATTTTACTATGACAACACTGTAAACACTATCAAGATGCATATATAGTTTCATGGAAGCATTCTCTTATGTTATATAAAATGGTTAATATTCTAAACAAGTAAGCAATTTTCCTTTCTTTTTAAATTCTTGGAATTTTTTACAATGTGATAATTTTTTATTGAATTTAAAAGGGTGACATTAGTTAATGAAATTATATGAATTTTTTATTGTAACTTCATTTTTTATTTTTCATTTTTCACTTTTTTATCTTTACTATATTTTATTGATTATGCTATTACAGTTGTCCCATTTACCCCCTTTATTCTCCTCCACCTTGCACACCCCCTCCCACCCACATTCTCCCACCCCCTTAGTTCATGTTTTTGGGTGATATGTATAAGTTCTTTGGCTTCTACATTTCCTATACTATTCTTAACCTCCCCCTGTCTATTTTCTACCTACCACTTATGCTGCTTATTCCCTGTACCTTTTCCTTTATTCTCCCCTCCCCTTTCCCACTGATAACCTTCTATATGATCTCCATTTCTGTGATTCTGTTCCTGTTCTAGTTCTTTGCTTAGTTCATTTTTGTTTTGTTTTTTTTTTTAGGTTGGATTGTTGATAGTTGTGAGTTTGTTGTCATTTTACTGTTCATATTTTTTATCTTCTTCTTTTTCTTAGATAAGTCCCTTTAACATTTTATATAATAATGGCTTGACAATGATGAGCTCCTTTAATTTGACCTTATCTGGGAAGCACTTTATCTGCCCTTGTATTCTAAATGAAAGCTTTGCTGGATAGATTAATCTTACATGTAGGTCTTTGCCTTTCACAACTTCAAATACTTCTTTCTAGCCCCTCCTTGCCTGAAAGGTTTCTTTTGAGAAATCATCTGATAGTCTTATGGGAACTTCTTTGTAGATAACTCTCTCCTTTTCTCTTGCTGCTTTTAAGATTCTCTCCTTATCTTTCATCTCAGCTAATTTAATTACGATGTGCCTTGGTATGTGCTTCATTGGGTTCAACTTCTTTGGGACTCTGAGATTCCTGGACGTCCTGGAAGTCTATATCCTTTGCCAGATTGGGGAAGTTCTCCTTCATTATTTTTTCAAATAAGTTTTTAATTTCTTGCTCTTCCTCTTCTCCTTCTGGCACCTCTGTAATTCAGATGTTGGAATGTTTAAAGTTGTCCTGGATGTTCTTAAGCCTCTCCTCATTTTTTTGAATTCTTGTTTCTTCATTCTGTTCTACTTGAATGCTTATTTCTTCCTTCTGGTCCAAGTCATTGATTTGAGTCCCAGTTTCCTTATCTTCACTGTTGGTTCCCTGTACATTTTCCTTTATTTCACCTTTCATAGCCTTCACTTTTTCCTCTATTTTGCAAACATATTCAACCAATTCTGTGAGCGTCCTGATTACAAGTGTTTTGGACTGTGTATCTAATAGGTTGGCTATCTCTTCATCACTTAGTTGTAGTTTTTCTGAAACTTTGATCTGTTCTTTCATTTTGGCCATTTTTTTTTGTCTTGGCACACCTGTTACATAGTAAGGGGTGGAGCCTTAGGTATTCACCAGGGAAGGGCAACCCACGTCACTGGGCAGTGGCACTATATGAGGGGGAGGGGTCCGAGAGGGAGCAATGAGGCACACCCCGCTCTCTGCCAGCTTCAAACCCCTCTGTCACTACTCACTAGTAAACTGGGCCCTTCTGGTGCTGATTCTCAGGGTCAGTGGGTAGTTTTGTGTATGTTCTAGGACCCCGTGGTTCTCTCCAAAGAACTCTTCTGTGAGGCTGGGAGTTTCTCCCAACACCGCATTTACCACAGGTTTTTACAGTCAGAGATTTTCAGGCTCTATTTCTCCACACTGGAACCCTGGGTTGCGTGGTCCATCTTGCTCCCTAGTTGTTCCTCCCAGTCTGTCTGCATGCAAATGTGGGAACGCCTTGCTCCACCAGCCACTGTCTTGCCTCATCCACAAGACAATGCTCTGTCTGCCCTGGTCCTCCAACTGCCACCTTGCCTCAAATTATCTCTGCCCTGCTGTCTGTCTCCACCCCTCCTACCAGTCTGTGTGAATATTTCTTCTTTAACTCCTTGGTTGTCAGACTTCCATACAGTTTGATTTTCTGTTAGTTCTGGTTCTTTTTGTTTTTAAATTTGTTGTTGTCCTTCTTTTGGTTGTGTGAGGAGGCAGTGTATCTATCTATGTCTCTGTCTTGACCAGAAGTCAGAGATTATATGAATTTCAATGTGATATATGATTTCTGTGATACATGGTTAGTATACTTCATTGTGCACCCTGGAATTTTTTAGCCTCAGAATTCTAAGGCTATTTTAACCTAGTTATAGAGAGATATTATTCTTTGAAATACTTTATAATGAGCCAACAGAGCTGTGAAAACCACTCCCTTTTATTTATTATAATTGTTACAGAAGCCACTACTAAATAACTTAGAATAACTTAAAACAGTTAAGGATTAGCACTATGGGAATGACTTTTAAAAACATCTACTGAAATTTTGGGGGACAAAAAGTTTTGAAAAGGTCCTGGCTTGGTGGCTTAGTTGGCTGGAGCATGGTCCCAGGTTGAGGGTTCAATTCCCAGTCAGGGCACGTACCTGGGTTGTAGGTTGAATCCCCATTCAGGCACATTCAGGAAACCACAAATCAATATTTCTCTCTCACATCAATGGTTCCAGTGAACTTGTGCATGAGCAGGAGATGTAAAAAGTAGCTCCATGGAAAGCACATCACTTCCTCATTTTACTTCCCTCTGAAAAGAAAGAGAAGGTTCCTACATTTATATAAATAAAGGAAAATTCCTTAATCCTTATTTTCCAAGTAAACTAAATAACAATGGTTTTATGATTTAAATCTTTTTAAAAATCATTAACTGAGTACATATACCTTAAAATAAGTTTAAAATCTCTAACCATTTTCAAGCAAAATTTATGGTATAAAATATATTTTATTTATCTTTTTGTGTGTGTTCCATGACTAGAAATCAAACCCTCAACCTCAGAATTTTGGGAGAATGCTCTAACCAAATGATCTACTCAGCCAAAGCCTACAGGTTTTACTTTAAATGCATTTTTATTGTTTATACTATGAGTTGTTCCCATTTCTCCCTCTTTGCCCACCTCTATCAAGCACTTACATCTGCTTTCCCTCAAGCCATCACCACACTGTTGTATGTGTCTACAGGTTGTAGATATATGATCTTTAACCCCTTTATCTTCTTTCAAACAGCCTCACCTCCCCCACCCCTCTAAGAGCTGTCAGCCTCTTCCATGTATCCATGTCTCCACTTCTATTCTGTCCATTAGTTTATTTTGTTCATTAGATTTCATATATATGTGAGATCATATGGTATTAGTTGGTCACTGACTGGTTTATTTCACTTAGCATAATAATCTCCAGTTCTATCCATGCTGTCACAAAAAGTAAGTGTTCCTTTTTTACAACCATGTATTATTCTATTGTGTAAGTATACCACTGCTTTTTTATCCACTCATCTACTGACCAGCACTTGGGCTGTTTTCAGAACCTGGCTATTATAAATAACACTGCTATGAACATAGAAATGAGTATATTCTTTCAAATCAGTGTTTTAGGATTTTTAGGATATACTCCCAGAAGTGTGATGACAGGGTCAAAATTTCCATTTTTAATTTTTTGAGGAAACTCCAGACTATTTTCCAAAGCAGTTGCACCATACTTCATTTCCACCAACAATGCATGAAGGTTCCCTTTCACATCCTCACTAGCACTTGCTGTTTGTTGATTTATTGATGATAGCCCTATTGTCAGATGTAATGTGGTATCTTATTTGGTTTTAATTTGCATTTCTCTGATGATTAATGATGTTGATCATATTTTCAAATGTGTATTGGCCATCTGTATGTCCTCTTTGGAGAAGTGTCCAATCCAGTCCTTTGCCCATTTTTTAATTGGATTGTTTGTCTTCTTGGTGTAGAGTTATTTAAGTTCTTTATGTATTTTGGAAATTAAATCCTTATTAGAGGTACATTGGCAATCATGTTCTCCCATACAGTGAGTTCCCTTTCCACTTTGTTAATGGTTTCTTTTGCTGTGCAAAAGTTTTTTATTTTTATGTTGTCTCATTTGCTTATTTTTATCTTTGTTTCTCTTTCCCTAGAAGATATATCAGCAAAATATTGCTACATGAGTTTTCTGAGATTTTACTGCCTGTATTTTCTTCTAGGATTTTTATGATTTCACAAGTTATTTTTAAGTCTTTTATCCATTTTGAGTTTATTTGTGTGTATGGTATAAGTTGGAGGTCTATTTTCATCTTTGCATGTACCAATCCAGTTTTCCCAACACTATTATTGAAGAGACCATTTTTACTCTATCACATGTTCTTGCCTCTTTTGTCAAATACTAATTGACCATGAAAGTAGGGGTTTATTTTTGGACTCTCTGTTCTGTTCCATTGATTTATATGTCTGTTTTTGTGCCAGCACCAAGCATTTTTTATTACAATGACTTTTTCATATAGTTTGATATCTGGTATCATGCTTCCTCCAACTTTGTTCTTTTTTCTCAAGATTGCTGAGGCTATTTGGGGTCTTTTATGGTTCCATATAATTTTTGAAATATTTGTTCTAGATCTGTGAAATATGTTATTGGTGTTTTAATAGAAAATGTGTTGAATCTATAGATTCCTTTGGGTAGTACACACATTTCAATAATGTTAATTTTCCTACCCATGAACATGGTATATGCTTTTGCTTGTTTGTGTCTTCTTACATTTTGTTTTTTAATGTCCTGCATTTTCTGAGTACAGATCTTTTATATCTTTGGTTAAATTTTTTCCTAGGTAACTTATTTTTTGTTGCAATAGTAAACGGGATTGTTTTCTTGGTTTCTCTTTCTGATAGTTCGTTATTGGTGTATAGAAGTGCCACTGATTGCTGGATATTAATTTTGTACTCTGGTACTTTGCCAAAATCATTTTTTAAAATATAGTAGTTTTGTGGTGGAGTTTTTAGGGTTTTCTGTGTACAATATCATGTCATCTGTGAATAATGACAGTTTTACTTTCTCTTTTCCAATGTGTATGCCTTTTACTTCATCTTCTTGTCTGATCACTGTGGCCAAGAATTCCAATACTATGTTGAATAAGGGTGGTGAAGCAGACATCCCTGTGTTATTCTGGTCATAAGAGAAACATTTTTAGTTTTTTCCCATTTAGTATGATGTTGGCTGTAGGTTTTTCATACATGGTCTTTATCATTTTGAAGTATGATCTGTCTATTCTTACTTTGCTGAGTTTTTCACATACATGGATGCTGAAATTTTTCAAATGCTTCTCTGTGTCTATTGATATGATCACGTGATTTTTATCCTTCAATCTGTTTATGTGATGTATTACATTTATTTATTTGTGAATAATGTACTAACCTTGCATAACAGGAATTACTCCAACTTGGTCATGGTATATAATCTTTTTAATATATTGCTGCATCCGATTTGTTAATATTTTGTTGAGGAACTTTAGCATCTATGTTTGTCAGAGGTATTGGCCTATAATTTTATTTCTTTGTAGTGCATTTATCTGGTTTTGGAATTAGGATAATTATGGCCTCATAAAAAAAGAGCTTGGGACCCTTCCTCTTGAATATTTTGAAATAGTCTGAGGAGTATAGGTGTTAGTTCTTCCTCAAATGTTTGTTAAAATTCACCTGTGAAGCCATCTGATTCAGGACTTTTGTTTTTGGGGAGGTTTTTTTTTATATAACTGCTTCAGTTTCATTAGTTGTAATTGGTCTATTCAGGTTTCTGATTCTCCCTGACATAGTTTTGGAAGACTGTATTTCCTATAAATTTGTCCATTTCACACAGGTTGTTCAATTTGTTGGCATATATTTGTTCATAGTATGTTCTTACAATTCTTTGTGTTTCTGTGAAGTCCATTGTTACTTCACCTTTTTCATTTCTGGTCTTATTTATTTGGGTTATCTCTCTTTGTTTCTTGATGAGTCTGGCAAAAAGGTTCAGCATTTTGTTTATATTTTCATAAAACCACCTCTTGGTTTCATTGATCTTTT
Source organism: Tonatia bakeri (assembly GCA_004024845.1). NCBI lineage: Eukaryota > Metazoa > Chordata > Mammalia > Chiroptera > Phyllostomidae > Tonatia > Tonatia bakeri. Next base: position 94,100 of record PVIA01004954.1, read on the forward strand.
GTATTGTTTTTTTAGGCTCTGTGTTATTTATTTTCACTCTCGTCTTTATTATTTCCTTTCTTCTTCTCACTCTAGGATTTTGTTGTTGTTGTTTTTCTGATTCTTTTAGGTGTAGTGTTAGATTGTTTATTTGAGATTTTTCTTGCTTCTTAAAATAGTCCGGCAATGGTATGATGTTCCCTCTTAGGACCGTTTTTGATGTGTTCCTTAGATTTTAAATTACTGTGTGTTCATTTTCATTTTTTTCTGTGTAATTTCTGATTTCTTCCTTGATCTTATTAGTAACCCATTCAATGTATAATAACATGCTATTTCACCTCCATGTGTGAATGAGTTTGAATTTTTTATTGCACTTGGTTCCTCATTTATGTCATTGTGATCCAAGATGATTGTCATGATGTCAATTTTCTTGAATTAGTTATGCCTTATTTTTTGTCTTAATATGTGGTTTATCTTTAAAATGTTGCATGTGTGCTTGAGAAAAATGTATATTCTGCTGCTTTGGGACAAAATATTCCATAAATGTCAATTAAATCTATCAGATCTAGTGTGTCATTTAAGGTAACTGTTTCCTTCTTGATTTTTTTTTTTTTGTCTAAAAGATCAATCCATTTATGCCCTTTTGGTGTTAAAATCCTCAATATGACACTATTGCTGTCAATCTCTTTTTTAAACCTGCAGAGTTTGTGGTCAAAATAATATAAGTTGTATGTATCTCAGAGTTACATTTATTACTACTATATGCTGAATTGCAAAAAAATTTAAAACACAGCCATTTTGCATTTATTATATTTATATAATAAAATACATGATTTTTATTATTGTCAACTGGAATCTAAAAATTATCAAACAAAGAAATATAAAAACATAAAGAGTAAAAATTTTTTTTCAAATGATAGAAACATGGATACAACAAAAAAAGTCTTTAACATTAATTTAGCAGAATCTTCAATAGTTGGCTTTGCAAAACATTTGTAACAGTCATCACATGTAATATATTGCTATGCTCAAGGCACAAATCCTTCTCACAAAACTTGCAGAAATATTCTGATAAGCAACTCACTTTAGATACATAGCAACTAACATACCTTTTTCTTTTTCTGCTTATTGACAGAGCCATTTTCAATGGTAAATGAAAAGAAAAACACAACCCTGGCTTCAAAGTTCACAAAGCAAAATAACTGCACCAACACTGACTTTAGAGTTCGCAGTATCTCTCAGATACAATTTACTATCAAATACAGCACACCCTTAAAAAACTCATGTTAAAACCAAACTGACAGCTTAAATATTATGGCTTAACATTAGTCATGTACAAATACACAGCTAGTCATGACGTTGAACTTATGCACCCAATATATGTAACAACATTTAAGAGAAGAGTTTGTATCTCCCAGATCAGCCATGACCTCTGCAGGATTAATGTCCACCAGGAGTGTTTTATATATGTAGGTGCTCTTATATTGGATGCATATATGTTTACCAGAGTTATAACTTGTTGTTGGATCAATCCTATTAGTATAACGTAGTGACCTTCTTTGTCTATTGTTATGGCCTTTGTTTTGAAGTTTTTTTGTTAGATATATATATTGCTACCCCAGCTTTTTTGTTTGTTTGTTTCCATTAACATGAAATATTTTTTCCAAACCTTCACTCTCAGCTTTTGTGAATCTTTTGTTCTAAGTTAGGTCTCTTGTCAACAGTGTATATATGAGTCAGGTATTTTTTTAAATCTTTGTTTGTGACTTTTTTGCCTGATGGCCCTCTGCTCTTCCTTTTACATCTGAAGTTGGCCTTGATAATCAAAAAGCAAAAATACCACTGAAAGAAATACAAGAGAAAAAGAAGAGGTAAAAATAAGAATAAGAAAGGTAATATTCCCATTTATAAGGCTAAGTGCTAGAAGATGTCATTGGTAGGTATTGAAACAATAAATAAAATCATAACAATAAAAAATCATAAGCATATTATTTAAAGCAATAACAATTCAGCTGCCCTTGTCTTTTGTTTGAACATTTAATCCATTTACATTTAAGGTATTTAAATGTATTGATGTAATAACATGCTATTTCACCTCCATGTGTGAATGAGTTTGAATTTTTTATTGCACTTGGTTCCTCATTTATGTCATTGTGATCCAAGATGATTGTTATGATGTCAATTACATCATAGCCATTTACATCAATAGGTACTTATTTATTGCCATTTTATTCATTATGCCTATGTTTCTCTCTACATATATCTTCTTACAGCAGCCCCTTTAACATTTCTTGCAATGCTGATTTGGTGGTAATGAATCCCTTTCATCTATTTTTTTTGTTCTGAACTCTTTATTTCACCTTCATTTCAAATGATAGCCTTGCTGGATAGAGTAACCTTGGATTCAGATCCTTGCTTTTCATTACTTTTGAATACTTCATGCCATTCCCTTCTGGACTGCACTGTTTCTGATGAGTCAGCTGACAGCCTATGGGAACTCCCTTGTAGGTAACTAACTGCTTCTCTCTTGCTACCTTTAAAATTCTCTCTTTGTCTTTAACCTTTGCCATTTTAATTACGATATGTCTTGGGTGTGAGTCTCTTTGGGTCCATCTTGATTGGGATTGCCTGTGCTTTCTGAATTTCTGTGACTTTTTCTTTCACCAGGTTAGGAAAGTTTCAGTGGCCAGGGATTCCCCAGAGAAGTGTGGGCTCTAAACTTCTAGCTGGGCTCCCCAGTCTACAGCACCAGATCTGGAAAGGAACCCAGATAACAACAAACTATGAAAAGCAGCATGGTTTTTGTCTGCCAGGGAGAGACAACTAGAGATGCAGAGAGCCTCTTCAAGGGCCAATGCATAATTCTCTTTCTGATAAATTGCTCACCTCCATTTCATCTAGTTCTTCTGGAAAATTCTCTTGTTCTTTCATTTGGGGTCTGTTTGTTTGTCTCCCCATTTTAGCTGTTTCTGTGTATTTTTTGCCTTAGATGTTAAATTAATCATTCACTCACTAAACTGATCAGCTGCTAATCTAATCAATCTGTAATCAACAGTCAGGCTTAAACACCACAGGGTGGGGCAGAGTAATTCCTGTGTGCAGGGCTATTGCTTCCCCTCAGGCTGATGCCACTCAGAGAGGAATGCTCTCTCTGAGAAAGATGGCCTCTGCAGTATGGGGAGTGACTCCACACAGAGATCCTGGCAGCTGTTCCCTCAGTTCTCTGCCCATAGTCACCAAACTTAGACTCTCCTCAAACATCTCTAGTGCACTCTGCCCTCCCTTTGCCAGAGCCTAAGGTAAGTGGCTGCAAGCAACATTTTAGACTAATGATTATAAGGATACTCAACAACATAAAAAAGACATAGAAACCATAAAAAAGGAAGTCAGAAAAAAATGTAATATCTAAGATAAATAATACATTTGAAAGAATAAAGAGTAAGGAAGCAAAGGATCAAATCAGTGTTTTGGAAGACAAGGAAGAAAAAAAGACAATAAGGCAAAGCAGCAAAAATTTTAAAAAGATTTTAAATGAGGAGAGCTTAAGAAACATTTTGGACAACATGAAGTGTTGACAACATCTGCATCATGGGAATACCAGAAGAAGAGAGTGAGCACAGAGTCTAGAACCTGTTTGAAGAAATAATGACCAAAAACTTTCCTAATCTGGTGAAGGAAAAAGACACAAATCCAGAAAGCTCAGAGAGTCCCAAACAAGATGAACTTAAAGAGGCCTACACCAAGACACATCATAATTAAAATAACAAGGCTTAAAGACAAAGACAGAATCCTAAAAGGTACAAGAGAAAAGCAGGTAAGTACCTAAAAAAGGGCAAGAATTAGACTGTCATCTGATTACTCATCAGAAACATTTCAGTCCAGAATGGGGTAAAGTGAAATACTCAAGGTGTTGAAAATCAAGGACCTACAACCAAGACTACTTTATCCAGTGAGGCTATCATTTAAAATCAAAGGAGAAATAAGGAGATTCTCAGACAAGAAAAAACTAAAGGAATTTGTTAACACCAAACCAGTACTACAACAAATGTTAGAGGGCTTGCTTTCAGAAGCAGAAGAAGGAAAAGAAAAAACAGGGGAAAGAAAAAAAAAAAAAAAACAGAGGAAAACAGTCCAACAATACAATGGCACTACATATGTATCTATCAATAATCACCTTAAATGTAAATAGATTAAATGCTCCAGCCAAAAAATATAAAGTAGCTGAATGATAGGAATACAAGACTCATATATATGCTGCCTTCGAGAGGCCCATCTCAGATAGAAAAATACACACAGACTAAAAGTAAAGGGTTGGAAAAAGATATTTCATACAAATGGAATAGGAAAAAAAGCTGGGATAGTAGTACTTACATCTGATAAAAATACTTTAAAACCAAGAATATAGTAAGAGACAAAGAAGGACACTACATAATGATAAAGAAAACAATCCAACAAGAGGACATAACCCTAGTAAACATTTACATACTCAACATACTAGCATCTAAATAAGTAAATCAAATCTTGAAAATAAAAAGAGACATTGACAGAAATACAGTCATAACTGTGGATTTTAATGCCCCATTGACTTTAATGTCAGAAAATAAGGAGACAATGGCCTGACTTTTCTCTTAACAAATATCCTATATCCAAACATATATTCATGGGTTTTTCCTTTTATTATTATTTATTTTATTTTATTGTTGTTCAGGTACAGTTGTTTGCATTTACTCCCCACCTTTCCCCCAACCCCAGCCATCCCCACCTCCCTCCCCTGATTCCTCCCCCTCCTTGATTTTTTCCATGTGTCCTTTATAGTTGTTCCTGAAAAACCTTCCCTGCTTTCCCCCACATTATCCCCTCTCACCTCCCCTCTGGTTACTGTCATATTGTTCTTAATTTCAATGTCTTTGGTTATATTTTGCTTGCTTATTTGTTTTGTTGATTAGGTTTCACTTAAAGGTGAGATCATATAGTAATTGTCTTTCATCACCTGTCTTATTTCACTTAATATAATACTCTCCATTTCTATCCATGTGGTCGCAAAGGGTAGGAGCTCCTTCTTTCTTTGTGCTGTGTAGTATTCCATCATGGAAATATACCATATTTTTTGATCCACTCATTTATTGATGGACACTTAGGTTGCTTCCAGCACTTGGCTATTGTAAATTGTGCTGCTATGACCATTGGGGTGCATAGGTTCTTTTGGATTGGTGTTTCAGGGTTCTTAAGATATAGTCCCAGCAGTGGAATTGCTGGGTCACAAGGCAGTTCCATTTTTATTTTTCTGAGGAAATTCCATACTGTTTTCCACAGTGGCTGCACCAGTCTGTATTCCCACCAACAGTGCACTAGGGTTCCCTTTTCTCCACATCCTCTCCAACACTTTTTGTTGACTTGTTTATGATGACCATTCTGACCAGCATGTAGTGGTATCTCATTGTGGTTTTAATTTGCATCTCTCTGATGGCTAATGATGCTGAGCATCTTTTCCTATGTCTCTGGCCCCTCTGTATGTCCTTCATGGGAAAGTGTCTGTTCAGGTCTTTTGCCCATTTTTTAATATTGTGCTCTGGTTTCAAGACTAGTTTGAGAAACACTCACCCCAAGTCCAGATGGAAACTAGGAAATATAATATCAGCTTTTGTTTTGTTTTACTAATATTTTACCAAAAAATATCAAAGATGAACACTTAGGTCATTTACATAACTTGGCTATGCTGCAATGAACATGAGGTATAGATATTTATTCGAGATATTGATTTTATTTCCTTCAGATATATACTCAGATATAGAATTGCTAGATCCTATGGGAGTTCTAGCTCAATTTTTTTAGGAACTTACAAGCTGTTTTCTATAATGGCTGTATCAGTTTAAATTTTAACTAATCTAGTGTATAAGAATTCCCTTTCTTCACATCCTTAGGAGTACTTATCTTTTGTCTTTGTGTTAATATCTGTCCTAACAAATGTGCAATGATGTCAAAGTGGTTTTGATTTGCATGTCTTTGATGATTAATGATGTTAAGTATCTTTTGTACTGTTGTCCATTTGTATGTCTTCTTTGGAAAAATATCTATTCAGGTTTTCTGCCCATTATTTGATTGCATTATTTCTCTTGTGCTATTGATGTGCACTAGTTCATTGTGTATTTTGTATATTATCCCCTTATTAGATGGGGATAGGTGATTTGCAAATATTATTGCCATTCCACAGATTGCCTCTTATTTTTCTCAATTATATCCTTAGCTGTGTAGGAACATTCTTGTTTGATGCAGACCACTACATAATAAAAATAAACCACTTGTTTATTTTTGCTTTTGTTGCCTGTGCTTTTGATGTCATGTCGAAAAAGCATCTCCAAGACCAATGTCAAAAAGGAATATTATTCAGTCATAAAAGGAAATCTTGTCATTTGTGACAACATGGGTGAATCTATAAGACATAACTGAAATAAGTGAAATAAGCTAGATACATAAAGACATATACTATGCAATCTCACTAATAAATGTAATCTAAAAAAATATATTTTTAAAAACAAAGTAGAATAGGCCAAGAGGTGGGGAAAATAGTGAGATGCTGATCAAAGGGTTCAAGTCTTCAGTTATAAGACAAATAAGTTCTGAAAGTCTAATGTATAGTGACTATAATTAATAATACTGCACTGCATACTAGAAATTTGCTAAAAGTGTAGATCCTAGGCTTTATCACGCATGCAAAAAATAACCATGTGAGGTGATGGATATGGTCAGTAAACTGATTGTGATAATCATTTTACAGTGTATATATACATATATATCAAATAACCATGTTGTACAGTTTCAATATATACAATTTTGTCAATTAAACTTCAATAAAACATAAAAAGAGTAGATTTAAAAAGTATATTCTGCTTAAAGCAATGGGGATCCTTGAGAAGAAATTAGCTTTTTTTATCTCTCTTTTTTTATTGTATTCAGAAAACTACACAGCACTGAAGAAAGAAATTAAGGAAGACACAAACAAATGGAATTATATACCATGTTCATGGATTGGAAGAATTACCATCATCAGAATGCCCATACTACCCAAAGCTATTTATAGATTCAACACAATCTCTATTAAAGTACCAATGACATATTTCACAGATATAGAACAAACACTTAAAAAATGTATATGAGACCATAAATGACCCCAAATAGCTGCAGCATTTTTTCATTTCTGTACACGATGATAACAAACAATTTTCATATTTTTTATCAATTATTTTAATTAATTCCATTGGAAACTTAGAATTTTCCCTCATCAGGCCTATTTATTTATTCTACTAACAACTTAATCACAGATAATGAATAAAGTGAATGCTGCCTGTGGGGTTATGGAGACTGCCTTGTGTCCTGCACCGTGCCTATTGATATTAAAAAGTCCTGAGCAGTCGCTGCCCATTTGAAGAGCTTAAAGAAGATTATTATGGCAAATATCCATAAAGTTTAATAATTAGTGTAATGGCATAGTGAAAATCCCCTAGAAACGTTAGTTTTGCATGTTATGCAAGCTTAAGTGATGTAACCAAACAATAGATTATCTCTGGAGTATGTATTCAAAAAATGAAAACCCAGTGGTACATTGAACATTCATTGTTGTTTCTGAACAAATTTCTCTTGAGACAAATATAATTAACCATGCAATGGATGTAATCCCTCTGGTCTCTAATCAGAATAGAAATACTGCTGATTCTACCACCATGTTATAATTTGGAATCTTAGAAAGTCTAGACGCCCAGCAAAGAAAAGAAAGTTTACCTGTGATTCTAGGTATGTTCTTCTATTCATAAATTCCATGATTTATAAAATCACATTGAGGTTGTGGGAAAAAGACCCAAGGGTTCTTTGGTTTTGGTTCTAAACATTTGGGTTTCCTTAGTTTTTAGTTGCATATTCATTGGCTTACTCTTTTCAAATCAAAATGCACAAAAATATGTATAAAAATGAATACATAAATGGCTAGAAATATAATCCCTTCCAAACTTGTAAGAAAGGCTGTGAAAGTTAGAGACCAGAATATAGTACATCTACATTTTATTCTATACACTTATGTTTTATGTGACTCCTTTACAATTAATCCATTCGTATATTACTTATATAACAGCCTGTATATATAAGAATATCAGAAAAAGAAAAATCACAAGATTCAGAATTCAAAATCAGGAAGAAATACTGCATCTATTTTAATTGAGCAGTTATTTAGAATGCTTTAACAAAAAGAATCCAAGTATGCAGGTTCTCATGGAAGACCACTCATCCTAGGAAAACTGCTTTTTCTAAGGGGCATTCAAGACCTTTCCAGATTACTAGATTTATTTAGGTATTATCTGCCCTCTCTTTTATCTCCACAGATGTCTAGCTCTGAGCCTATGAGTGGAAACCAAACCCTCTGCACAATATTCACATTTGTGGCTTTTTCCTCTCTAGCAAAGTTACAACCTGTGCTCTTCGTTGTGTTCTTAATCATTTACTTGTTCACTGTGGGAGGAAACCTCATTATCATCTACCTGATCTGGATCACCCCTTCTCTGCATACTCCCATGTATTTCTTTCTGGTTAACCTCTCCTTTCTGGAGATGTGCTATATCACCAGTGTAGTGCCTCAGATGCTGGTACATCTGCTTGTAGAGACCAAGACCATTAGTGTGGGAGGCTGTGCAGCTCAGATGTACATATTTACCATCTTGGGACTGACAGAATGTTGCCTGCTAGCAGCCATGGCTTATGACCGCTTTGTAGCTATCTGTTACCCACTGCATTACACTCTCCTGATGGGCCCTCGTGTGTGTTTGAAGTTGGCTGCAGCATCTTGGACCACTGGCGTGGTGGTGGAGTCAGCCCAGACCACCTGGATCTTTACTCTGCCCTTCTGTGGAACTGGAAAGATTCAGCACTTTTTTTGTGACATCATGCCTGTAGTGAAACTGGCTTGTGTTGATACCTCCCATAATGAGATTGTTATGTTTGCTGTCTCTGTGCTCTTTATTATGAGTCCCTGTTTCCTCATTCTGTGCTCCTATGTGCGCATTTTTGTGACCATCTTGAGAATCCCTTCAACAGCTGGCAGACAGAAAGCTTTTTCCACTTGTTCTTCTCATATCCTTGTTGTTTCTCTCTTCTATGGCACTGCTTTGTTCACTTATCTCCAACCCAAGACTTCACACACTCCAGAAACAGACAAAGCAACTTCACTCATGTACACAGTGGTTACACCTGCTCTGAATCCTGTTATCTATACTTTAAGGAACAGGGAAGTGAAGGAAGCTTTTCAAAGGGTAGCACAAAAGAACTCTCTTAGACAAATGGCTTAAACCAGCTACAGTAGATAAAACTTACACTATTGTACAGAGAGATTACCCAAGGTTTTATGATCCCTCTACCAACAATATTGTCATTAAAGTATTTATAGCATAGTAACGAGGAAACAGTTGGATATGTTCCACATTTTTTCAATGTGTTTAAGCAAAAGGGAACTATGCAGTAGGATCATTAAATAGTTATCATTCATTCAATCAGCGACATTCAATGAACATAATTACTGAGCATCTCCTATATCCTGAACACCATTCAGTTTTTCCTTCTGCAATAGTAATAGGATTGAAGTTAGTATGTTTCACACAATTTTACTAAGGAAAATAAAATCTTCTTCTTGTAGGAAAAAAGTAAAAATGAATTGAAAGTAACATACATTTTTGGTGTCAAACATAGGCTGTTAAATTCTTAATTTAAGTTCTTAAGTGGAGTACACACATTTAATTACTCTGGTCTCTATAGATATTAATAATCATGCATCTGAAATAATCAATGTTAATAAATACTGGTGAGTTATGTACATTGTAACACTATAACACAACTCTCACTATTAACTTGTAAACCAGTGAGGGATCCTGATTCCTTATCTAATATATATATATATAATTTATACATGCATATGTAATATATTGATATATATGTCAATGATAAAAACATGGCAGTTGTGAAAGTTTTTTATCAAATTTTAAAATTATGACTATTTCATTTTATTGTTTTCCTCTGTGTTGAATACATAATATATTGCTTTGTTCAGATTATCATTCTCTGTAAATTATCACCCAGGTCCTAAGTTTCTCAGAATAGCAATGATTAGAATTTAGAATGTTTATCAATAGAATTAAAACTGAAAAGGACAATTTTAAACTGGGAATTTTAAACTCACAGACTAAACATCACTGCAAATAGAAGCTGAACAAATATGTTCATTTCTTGTGACTGAACAATGTGAATGTTACATTCTCTCTTATTTACAAGAAATGAGTGTTTATGATTGTGCATGAGATACTGTGAAAACCTTAAATGGAAGAAACTTCACAAGAGCAGAATACTGAGGACTCCATAAGCACTACCTGTGTAATAGCAAAGCCTCATCCCTTCCAAAGGTGTCTCTTAGTTGTCTCTGGCACACTAACAAATACTTCATATACATGCATGTGTGTGCACACATATGCACATACACACCAGTCCAACAGCTGTCAGTCATCACAGAGTTTCTGATCTTTTACACTGTCTTGCTCTCATTTTAAAATATTTGCATGTCTGAGAAGCCCCAGTGGCCTAATGGATAAGGCATTGGCCTCCTAAAATATTCACAAGTCTGCAAAACCACTTAGAAAAGCTTTGCTGTTGTCATTTATTACTAAACTATTAAGAAATTCATCTGTAATATAGTCAATGATTAAAAAGTTAAAAAAAGAAAAAATAAATAGATAGATATAGATAAGTGATAGATAGATGATAGATAGATGATAGATAGATAGATAGATAGATAGATGATAGATAGATAGATAGATGATAGATAGATAGATAGATAGATAGATAGATAGATAGATAGATAGATAGATAGATAAATAGATGATGGATGAAATCCATGCTTGTGTTAGACATAGTATTTCTGGACGTTGTCAGCCTCCAGTTTTCCAGGTTACCAGAATGTTACTGAATTCCCAGAAAAGAGACTGAAAGAAATGTCTTTACTGAATTTATGTGTCATTTTATTGCTTGAGCTTCAAAGCAGCTATTTCCGAAATTAAAAGTTTAAAGAAAATTTTCCATATGTATCATGAGAGGCAAATCAATAGTGTTAGTTTAAAAGAATGAGGAAAAATTCCAAAAAGCAACCTCAGAAACTGCCCTATTGAGAAACAGAGGCGTAGATACGTGGAATAGACTGACAGCTGTCAAAGGGAATGGGGGAGGGGACTGGATGAAAGAAGGTGAAGGGATTAACTAAAGAACATATATGTGTAACCCATGGACACATGGGCACAGACAACAGTGTGGAGATGGCCAGAGGGGAGGGGGGAGCAACGCTGGGTGGAGTGGGCAAAGGGTTGGGAGGGAGACATATGTAATAGTGTCAACAATAAAATAAGAAGAAATTAAAAATTTCCTATTATAAAATTTATGGAAGGAAAAAGATGTGTACAAATCTTGAGTTTAAATAACAAATAGTTATAAGCACCAGTGAGCTGCTTTCTCGCACATGTTTACTTCTCTAAGACTTGCCCAGCTCCTCCATGTTAACACTACTTGACATCATGTCTGAAGCCCAAAGTGCCAGAAATCTCCAGTAGTCGGACCTTCAAAATTATAAAATTTGATATTACAATTATCATTTTATGCTTTTAAAGATATTAAAGCATTTTAAAAATTATATAACAATATTGATATTATATGCTATTTCCTCTCCTTAAAAATCTTCTCCAACAACTCTTGTTTCATCTAATTAATCCACATTCTTCCTTCAAATCTCAATTCAATAATTACTTAATTATAAAGGCTTCTTTTTTATCTCTATAACTACATCTTTTCTTTCTATTATATATTTTGTAACATTGCCTAATTTTCCTTGGGTCCTAAATTTCCTTCTCATATTTACAGTGCTTGAATTGTGCATTTAATTTTTTTATTAATATATGTATTTTCAATAAATTTCAGATTTCTGAAGGTAAGAACATGTCCACTTATTGCTGTATCCCAGAACGTAATTCAGATCCTGATAAAGATAGATATTCAAATAATTAGAAAATATTAATAAGTAAAAGAATAAAGACAGTTATTTTTAGGGTTTTAACTCATTTGAGATATTCGAGTATATATTTCTTCTCCAAACTGCTTATTATCATTGCCTCACAGATCTTGTATCAATACTTTTCAGATCTCTTTTGATATAGTTAAACAACTAACTATTGTGAGGCTAGATGTTCACCTCTAAGCTACCTGTTCTTACAGGAAACTGTTTAATAAAACTTAAATCAAATGTTTATTTAGCACCTACTGTACACCAGACATTGTCTTGAATGTTTTACAAAGTCTATCTTCTTTACATTTTACAACAGAACTGCATGAGAATATTACTATCTCCATTATAAAACTGAGAAAACTGAGGCACAAAGAAAAAGTAGGAGGCGAGGGTAAAGATAAAACACATGTATGAAATATTAATTTAGCCACTTGGTATTATTCTATCTAACCACAACCCAATCCCCAAACCAATTAATCAATTTGCATTTTTAGTTTCAGAAATCTGATAGAAAATTAGAAATATATAAAACACTCAAATTGTACATCTTGACACTCTGTCAACCATGGTTTAGAGGAGAAATGTGTATTCTAAATATATTTCACTATGTCTTTGTTTCTACATTCTAGTAATCCTAATGTAGAAGAGGCTTTTTTAAAAAAAATTTATCTTCTTAGCAACTATTATCCATTTGCTCTGTTTCTCATTAGAGAAACATACCTTCCCAAATCTAAAACTTTGTATTAGTATGACATAGTGGGTATGTGACTAAGGCCTCACAGAAGAGATTGACTCAAAGTCTGATACATGACTCAGCAAAGCCACATCAAAAGTAATCCTTGAGTTTTCACTTAAGCAAACAAGGAAAAGGTAGTATCTTTTCCATTACATTTGAATTTGGAAGATGTAACTCTCCAGCTCCTGAGGGCTGTATCACAAGGAGTGAATGACTTAACTGTGATGTATGTGGGAGGAAAACACTACCTAAAGCTGCCTAAATCTTGAGTCATGACATACAGGCTGGTGAATCCAGTAATACACTGCAACTTTCTGTTGAATTAGACAATAATGCCCTCCCCTTCTTCTATCATTTTCTTACATCATTCTGAGATGTCAGTTATTCCTTACCAGTAACTGAAAAATCCTCAATAATTCAAAAATCATTTTAACTGAAGTTCTAGAGATTTAAACACAGCTATTTATTTTATTTTATTGTTGTTCAATTACAGTTGTCTGCATTTTCTCCCCACCCCAGCCAAACCCCCCTCTCTCCCTTGCTTCCACCCTCCCCCTTGGTTTTGTCCGTGTGTCCTTTATAGTAGTTACTGAAAACCCTTCTTCCCACTGCCCCCTCCCCCCTCCCCTCTGGCTATTGTTAGATTGTTTTTAATGTCAATGTCTCTGGTTATATTTTGTTTGCTTTTTTCTTTTGTTGATTATGTTCCAGTTAAAGGTGAGATCATATGGTATTTGTCTCTCACTACCTGGCTTATTTCACTTAGCATAATGCTCTCCAGATCCATACATGCTATTATTTTAATTTTATTTTTTTACTCTCCTGGAGAAGATTAGTGATTGCCATACATTCTTCCTCTAGTCTGACATGTCCTCATATGGTTTAAATGTTCGGTGGTTTCCCCTCTATATCTCATGAATTCAAATAGATTTTAACAATCATATTTAATCAAACAAATCTAGCACACATGTACCCTTTAAGAGTAGTTCAAGAATAATGCAAATTTATGCAACAAAATATTATTCATGTATTACAGAATAAACAATTCCAAGTTACCCATTTGCTAGGCAGGATTCCTGAGGATTTTGATTTTATGAGGTCTTTCTATTGTCCTCAAAGGGAAGGGGCTGGACAAATTATAAAATGCAAAAGTAATCTTTATAATGAAATCACCTGACTCAAGAGAGGTTTCCCAAATACATGAGCCAAAGTATATGATAAGTCTCCCAGTTCCTTTCAAGAAAGGCATACATGCACTATCATAATGTTTTAATTTTAAATTTTAAAAAATAATACTTAAGTAAAACAAAAAATAATGTTTTCTATATACAGTTGTCACTAGGGAAAAGTAAATGCTAAATATTTGTTAATAATTATTGATTGATCTGGCAACATCGACTAATCTGGCAACAAGAAAAATAACCCAAAATGGAATTTTGTATACTTATGTTTTCACCGAATTATGCATGCTTTCAATCTAAACTATATAATCAGTTCAAGTACTATGGCTGATTAAAAGCGTCATACGAAAAGAAATAACATACATTATATTCATGTCCTACCAGTTAAAGACATTTATTCAGAGGCTGTTTATTTTACTGTGTAGAGTTAGAATAACTATTGACTGGCCATTTCTTAAATTTTTTATTTTATTTTATTTTTTATTGTTGTTCAGTACAGTTGTACCACCTTTTTCCCTATTGCCCTCTCCTTCCCCATTGTCCATCACCAGTCAATCCACCTCCCATCATTGTCCATGCCCCTGAGTCCTCTCCTTTATTCCTCTTCCTTGAAAAGCTCCCTAGCAGTACCATCTAGCGGACAGAATTTGTAGTAATTGTATGTGAATGTCTTCTCTGGACATTTTTACACTTTAAAAAGATATCCGAGCCTGTATGTGTTTTCTTCAATTTATCTCTCTTTTTTAATCCCTTCACCTTTTTCACCCATCATAGAAATAGTATGGTGATTACCAGAGAGAAAGGTAGAGTGTGGGGAGGTAGGAGAAGGTGACAGAAACATTTCACTTGGGGTGGTGAACACACAATACAATATACAGATGATGTACTATAGAATTGCATACCTGAAATCTATATAATTTTATTAACTAATATCATCCCAATAAAGTCAATGAAAAAGTTTTAAAAATCTGACACTGATATTTCAGCTCTCAAGATAATGTGACATGTAATTTCATTAGTTATTACATTTAATAAAGTTATATAAAATTTACCAAAACAAATAGAATCATATCCTCCTTTGCTCCTTCACTATGTTTTATGTGTATACCAAGTGAAGAACATGCCACACATGACTAACTTTTTGTCACCTAATTCTGTTATTCCCAATAGCATGTATAACTCCTTGGCATGTCTTTCCACAATAACTTACTAGCTGCTTGAGAGGAGAGATGGCTACTCTCTACTCTACATTAGTGTTATGACCAGCAATGATTTCTACAATATTCATCCCAAAGGATGTACAAACTGTATCTCCATCCTTCAAAGAGGACCTAGAAAGCACTAAATAAATATTTTTAAATAAATAAATGAATAATTTTTTCAATTCTAAGTGTTTCCACATTTGAAGGCCCAGGTTAAAAAAATAGAGCAAGTTCATAAGGGTGGACAGGGTTGTCTTGTTTGGCCATGATACTTAGGGCCTGTCTTTAGGGAAGATGAATATTATATAAGAATATTTAAAGGATTTATACAACAGGTTTATCATCAAAGATGCAAAGGGTAGAATTAAAAACAATAAGAAACATCACAGGAAAGTACTTTTGTGCTCTATATGAAGAAAACCTCTAAAAGAACCATAGCTTTATGAAAATGAAATGGACTGCCTTCAAAAACATAAAATTCTCAACTGAGGCAACTATTCAAGTATGTCCTAATTGGTTATTGATTTAGGAAGTAAATAGGATTCACTTTGAATTATTTCTTACATTAAATTATTTAAGGCACTTCTATGACATGAAAAAACACAATGTTTTGCATGTGAAAGTATTAAATACTTAAAGAAGGCATCTAATATTTAAATCTCCATTGTCATCCTCCTTATTCTCACCCTGTATCTTTAGGTAGAATATGATTTTCCAACTTTTAGGGTATTGTTTAAATGCATGAATACTATAAGTTGAACACCTATAATTAAGCACTTTTTTAACGATAATTTCTGTCTCATTGCATTGATAACAAATAATCTATCACCAAAACTAAAATTTTCTTATTTAACTAAAAATGATTAACAAGAATAGCTATCTACTTTAGGGGGAAGCTTTACAATTTAAAACACTTTCTTACTTAAAATAAGAAATCTCCCACATCTAAGTGATATGAGATTCTGGAAAATGTAAAAGAAACATTTAAATTATAGCTTCATTATTTAGTGCCTGGTATTAGCATCAGTGAGAAAGTGGACAATATCATATTTTTTATCAAGAGCTAACATAGCACCTTGCATTCCTTTTCTGAAGATGTAAGTACCTATTGCATTGTTTTAGGTAGATTCCAGACAGATTCATTGTTCTCACCATGTCACTCTAGTCTTCCATATTTTCCAATTTTATTCATCACAGTCAGAGAATGTCTATCCATAGTGACCTTCCCAGAACTAGTCTTAACTTTTGGTGGGTAACGGGAGGAAAACTTTTTTGAGATGACTGAGTATAATAGATATCTTTGGGAAGACTTGACAAGGATTTTTCTTGTTAGCCATTGCTCAAAACCTTGTGTATTTAATTGTTATCACAATTTGCTTGTAATATGATTTTTATATTTAATTGATATTAGTCCTAGGAGCATTATAATGGTGAGGTTAAATCAGCATTATGTTGTGTGGCTGCTGTTAAAGGACTGGCTGAGAATAGCTCATCATATAACATAGTTTCTAATATAGTTCAAAACAACTACTTAATCTAAACAGCAAAACAAGAGCCCTGAGGCTATATGTGTGTTTGTGTATATAGGTATATATTATTCACATAGAGAGCCTTAAAAGGAATACAAATAGTGAGTATATTAATGGAGTGAAGTAAAGATTGTAACATGTTCATCTGATTGACTAATAGAAATATCTTCTTTGAATTTTCTCAGTAAAATTTCTGAGCATCTCAAAATAGTTTACTTGCATTTTACCACTCAAACTAATTTTTTTAAACACATATATACTTAAAATTCTAAGAAATTGGGTAAAATATCACTTTACATATGTGAACTACAAGTAAAAGAAACTGTGGTTCAAATTTGTGTGTGCATAAGGGAAACAGTTTCAGAAAAAGAGCTCTTCATTTTTTCTTATTATCCTAGGTGATGTTTATTAAACCTGATAAATAATGTAAGATCATTATTTCTATTGAAGGAATAATAAATGTAAGTAAATTTTAAATTAATTTCCAGTGTTTATGTACTATAAAATGAGTTTAAACTGAAAGCTTTAAATTACTGTTTCAAATCTATTTTTTTTTTAAAAAGATATGTCATCAAAGGCAGGTGTAATTCCCCATTGAAGCAGTCGGAAAATAGTGTCTGCATATACAGTAAGGATACTTTTAACTTGTGGCCTCTGAAACTGCTCTGGTAATATTGACATCGCCCTAGAGGTTCTTGTGAGTGCATGGGCACGTGTGCACAGCAAGTGTGAAAACAAGGAAATGCTTGTCTCTGAGTTTACATTTTTTGACATTTGATAGACCATTTGAAACTATTTCAAGCTTAAGTTGCCCTGTGATACCACACTCAGGGATTTATTAATGTTCTTTCTAATTTTGCTCTTTGACTAAATTCACTTTTTAATAGGGCCCAATGAGACTGATTAAAGTCGTGACTAATATTTTACATGAGCTTTATTTAAGATAATTCACAGCAAGATGCAAAAGTTTCATTCCACCAAAGGGAATTGTGGAGTTGCCCAGGTGTAACCTATAGCTTATTATGGAAAAACCAGATCAAATTGAGGAAGTACAAGAAATTAGCTGCCCTACACTCCAAATTACCTTGAGACCATCTTCTCATTAACCTCATCAAAGGCGTGATTCTGCCTCTCCTTGGTGTCTCTCTAACTGGCACACTTAATGCTGAAAATGGAGAATTATTTTAGACATCCAGTGGGAATCACACTATTTGGAAGCCACCAGAAAAGAACTGGCTGCAAGCATACTACCCTGAGGATGACTTCATCTTTAATTTAAAATATTTGTAAAAATATACTCCAAGGACAAAATGATTAATGATAACAGTGGAGGAGTGCTACATGAGTTTCTGCTGATTAGTCTCCAGAGTTTGTTGCATTAAAGATGTAAACTTCTTTTGACTCAACTCCAGAAGTCACATTAGGGTATCCTTTTAGGGGTCACATTTAAGGCATCTTTTAGGTGTAAAGGATGCCTTAAAGCAATTTTGTCCTCTTACATAATTAACATCGTATGCTTTTCAAAAAAAGTCAACCAGAAAATTTCCTCATCAATTATACAAACTACCAAGATTAAAATGGGAAAGCCCTACTTATCAAGAAGTTTTTTTTCTAATATAAATATGGATGAAGTATTGTGCAAAAACATGAAACTTGGAATAAGAAGAGTTGAATTCTAGTAGTGTATTGCTACCAATAGAGTGTGCACATGGGATAATCTTTTTTTATGTTTGGAGGATTGTACATTGAAAAATTTTAAGAATGCCAGCCTTATATCATAGATTCTTTTACAGACCAAATTTTAAAGTCCATACAAATTAATGTACACTCTCTTATTGTATTCTCCGGGATGAACCATACTCAACACAAAGAACCAGGGACCTATCATATTTTACAGAAAGTAAAACAAATACCTAAAACAAGAGATTTGTCAATATCTTTAAAACACTCATTCTTGCTAAACACAAGTTATCATTAAGTGTAAACTCAAATATTGCCATGTTTTTCTTCTTCACACTATTTCTTCAATCTATAGTAGGGAAATTATAATTTAATTAGAAATGAAAAAAAATAATAAAACATCTAGAAAATCCCCAAATAGCTGGAATTAAATAATATCTAAAAATCAGGGTCAAAATAAACATGAAAAAAAGAAAAAAATTAACTGAATAATTTTACCTAAATGATTGTGAAAAAAACATCAAAATTGCTGAGATGAAGCAAAATATAACCAGAGACATTGAAATAAAGAACAAACTGACAGTAACCAGAGGGCAAGGGGTAGGAAGATAATGGGCAAAATAGGGGAAGGATTGTCAAGGAACATGTATAAAGGACATATGGACAAAGCCATAAAGGGGGTAGGATTGAGGGTGGGAGGGTGGGAGGGGTGGGGGGGGAGTGGTGGAGGGAATATGAAGAGAACTGTACTTGAACAACAATAAAAGTGAATAGAGAACAAATTTAAAAATTGCTGAAATGAAGCTAAAGCAGGACTTAAAGGAAAATATGTAGTGATGAATACATATATAAGATAACAAAAATGTCTAAAACAATTGTTTAAGATTATACCTTGAGAAACTAATAAAATAAAAAAATCCAAAAAGCAAAGTTAACAGTAGAAAGAAAATAGTAAAGATAAGAAGAGAAGGCACTGCTATTAAAAAACAAAAGAAAAGAAAAACTGGAGAAAAAGAGTAAAGAAAAATATTATCTACAAAATGTTTCTATGAAAAGATAAATAAAAATTGATAAAACTCTAGCCATCTTAAAATGAAAAAAATTGACACAGATTAACCAATATCAAGAACAAAAGGACTCATGGACATGAACAACAGTGTGGTGTTTGCGGGAAGGGGTAGGGGATATAAAGGAGCTAAGTACAATGAAAAAAAAACACAATTAAAAAATTAAAAAAATAATAAGAGGGCATCAATACACATTCACAGATATTTTTAAAGAATATTATAAACAGACTAGTGCCAAATATTCAATGACATTAATAAAATGTTTTAATTCCTTAAAAAACAAAAAACCCTAAGTTTACTCAAAAAGAAATAGATGTAAAATTTCTCAACAAAATACAAGCAAACAATTCAGTTGCATATTAAAGAAATTATATACCATGACCAAGTATGATCCTCCCCTGGAATGTAAGGATGGTTCTACATACAAAAGTGGATCAAGGTGATACACAACATTAAAACAAAAAAATGGAGGAAGTATGATCATCTCAATTGATGCAGAACAAGCACTTGCAAATTTAATACCTTTTATTATAAAAGAATTCAAAAAACTCTGAATAGAAGGAAAGTTTTTCATCATAGCAAAGGCCACATATGAAAAACAGACATGCTTAATAATGAAATTACACTTAATGATGAGAAAAATTAAACTCCCTTTAAGATCAGAAAAAAAAGCAAGAATGCCCACTTTTGCCAATTCCATTCAACAAAGTACTGTAGACTTAGGAAATTTTTGTCAAAAAAAAAAAGACATCCAAATTATAAAGGAAAAAGGAATATTATCTCTGATTACAGATGGCATGAAGTTTTATGTAGAAAACCCTAAATATCTCTGTCTCTGTCTCTCTCACACACACACACAAACTGAGGGCTAATAATCAAGATATGAAGTGTCAAGATAAAATAGCTAAAGGGATTAAGCAAAAAAAAATGGACAAAACAAAACAAAAACTCAGACACACAGAAAATAGTATGGTGATTACCAGAAGGAAGGGAGCATTAGGGGCCAAAGAAAGAGGGTAAATGGGGGATAAATGGTGACTAAAGCAGACTAGACTTTGAATGGTGAGTGTACAATGCAATGTGCAGATGATGGGTTGTAGAATTTTACATTTGAAATCTGTATAAATTTATTAACCAATGTAAACCCAATAAATTCAATAAAAATAATACAAAGTCAGCATGCATTTTTATAAATTAACAATGAACACTGTGAAAAATTTAAGAAACAATTCCAACTACAATGAAAAAAGATAAAATATTTAGAAATTAACTTAAGCAAAGAGGTGACCAGGAGGTTACAGGAATTGGTTTTCGCCCATTCAGTACGATGTTGGCTATAGATTTTTCATATACAGCCTTTATTATGTTGAGGTATGCTCCATCTTTTCTCACTTTTCTGAGAGTTTTTATCATAAATGGGTGCTGGATTTTATCAAATGCTTTTTCTGCATCTATTGATATGATCATGTGATTTTAATGTTTCATTTTGTTTATGTGGTGTATCAAATTTGTTGATTTGCAAATATTGTACCAACCTTGCATCCCTGGGATAAATCCCACTTGATCTGGAGTATGATCACTTTAATGTATTGCTGAACCTGGTTTACTAGTATTTTGTTGAGAATTTTAGCATCAATGTTCATCAGGGATATTTGCCTATAGCTTTATTTCTTTGTTATGTCTTTATTTAGTTTTGGAATTAGGATAATACAGGCCTGGGTCAAAAGAATTTATATACCTTCCCTCTTATTGAAATTTTTAGAGTAGTTTGAGAAGGATAAGTGTTAGTTCTTCTTTGAATGATCAGTAAAAGCCATCTGGTCCAGGACTTTTATTAGCTGGAAGTGTTTTCTTTATTATTGCTTTAATTTCATTAGTTACCAATCTATGCAGGTATTCTGGTTCTTCCTGATTCAGTTTTGGGAGGTCATATGATTCTAGAAATTCATCTATTTCATCCAAGTTGTTCAATTTTTTAGCATATGACTGTTCATAGTATTTTCTTACAATCTTTTATATTTCTGTGGTATCCATTGTTATTTCCCCTCTTTCATTTCTGATTTTATTAATTTGGTTCCTCTCTCTTCTTTTCTTGATGAGTCTGGTTAAAAGTTCATTTACTTTGTTTATCTTTTTAAAGAACCAGCTCTTGTATTCATTAATCTTTTATTTTTTTGTCTTTTTAATCTCTATGTTATTTATTTCTGATCTCCCTTGATTATCTCCTCCCTTCTACTCCCTTTGTACTTTGTTTATGGTTGTTTTTCTAGTTTTTTTTAGGTATAGGGTTAGATTGTTTATTTGAGATCTTCCTTGCTTCTTGAAAAGGGCCTCTAATGCTGTGAACTTCCCTCTTGGTACTGCTTTTTGCTGTGTCCCGTAGGTTTTAGGTTCTTGTGTGTTTATTTTCATTTGTTTTCAAGTACCTTTTTTAATTTTTTCCATGATCTCATTGATGACCCATTCATAATTTAATAACATGTGATTTAGCCTCCATAGTGTCTTGTATATCTGAATGATTTTGAATTTTTTTACTGTAGTTGGTTTCTACTTTCATGCTAATATTATCTGAGAAAATTCTTGATATGATTTCAATTTTCTTGAATTTGTTGAGACTTATTTTGTGTCCTACCATATGGTCTGTTTTAGAAATGATCCTTCTACACTTGTGAATAATGTGTCTTCTGATACTTTCAGGTGAAATATACTGTAAATATCAATTAAATCCATTCAATTTAGTGTGTCATTTAAAGCTGCTGTTTGCTTGTTTATTTTTTGTCTGCTAGACCTACCCATTGTTGACAGTGGAGTGTTAAAATCCCTTACAAGGACTGTATTACTGTCAATCTCTTCTTTAAAGTCCACCAAGATTTTCTTTATGTATTTAGATGTCCTTATATTGGGCATATATTGTTTATAAGGGTTATATCCTCTTGTTATATTGATCCCATTAGTATTATATGGTGACTTCCTTTCTCTCTTTTTATGGTCTTTGTTTTGAAGTATAAATTTTTTCAGACATAAGTATTTCTACCCCAGTATTTTTTGTCTCCATTTGCAGCAAATTTGTTTTACATCCCTTCATTTTCAGCTTGTGTAAATCTTTTGTTCTAAGGTGGGTCTTTTGCAGAGAGCATATATATGGGTCTTGATTTCTTATCCATTCAGCTGTCCTATATACTTTGATTGGAGCATTTAATCCATTTATATTTGTTATTTTTGATAGGTACTTGTTAATTACCATTTTGATCCTTTATACCTATGTTTCTGTCTCTATTACTTCTTAAAGCAGTCTTTAAGAAGTATCTTTAATAACTCTTGCAGTGCTAGTTTGGTGTTAATGAATTCCTTTGACCTTTTACAGTCTGTGAATCTTTATTTCTCCTTCAACTTTAAATAATAGCTTTGCTGGATAGAGTAGTCTTGGTTATAGATGTTTATTTTTCATTACTTTGAATACTTCATGCCAATTTCTTCTGGCCTAAAGTGTTTCTTTTCAGAAATCAGCTGACAGTCTTATTGGAGCTCCCTTGTAGGTAACTGACTGTTTCTCCTTTGTTGCTTTTAAGACTTTTTCTTTGTTTTTAGACTTTGCCATTTTAATTATGATGTGTCTTGTGCGGGTCTCTTTGGGTTCATCTTGATTGGGACTCTCTGTGCTACCTGAACTTGTGTGACTTTTTCATTCACCCAATTATGGACATTTTATCTCATTATTTCTTCAAATCCATTTTCTATCCCTTGTTCACTTTCTTCTCCTTTTGGAATACCCATGATGCAGATAGTGCTATGTTTCATGTTGTCCTACAGTTTCCTTAAACCTTCCTTGTTCTTTTTAAGTCTTTTTGTTGTTGTTGTTTCTCTGATTGGGTGTTTTTTTCTACCTTGTCATCTAAATTGCTGATTTGCTCCTCTGCATTGTCTAGCTTGCTCTTAATTCCTTCTAGTATATTTTTCATTTCAGATGTGGCATTCTTTATTTCCAACTAGTTCTTATTCATGGTGTCTATGTCCTTTTTCATACTGATGTAGTCTCCACTAAACTCCTTGTAGTTCTCACTAAGTCCCTTGAATATCTTTATACCCATTGCTTTGTACTGTATGTCTCATAAATTGCTTGCCTCAATTTCATTCAGTTCTTTTTGTGTGGATTCCTCCTTTCCTTTCATTTGGAGATTATTTCTTTGTCTCCCCTTTTTAGCAGACTCTTTTTGTTTGTTTCTTGTATTAGATAGATCTGCTTCTACTCTCTGTCTGCATGTGATGTCCTCATGTGGCAGGAATCCTGTGGGACTCAGTGGTACAGTCCCCTTGATCTCCTCAGCTGGATGCTCTAAGAATACTCTTTGTGGGATTTATGTGGGTTCTTCCATTGTATTTGGGTCTTGATTTTTGTTGAACTGTTTGTTGGTGTGCTCTCCCCTCTGGCTGACTGACTGAGAGACTCAACCCCCACTATGTCTTATACACTGTTGCACAGGTGCTAACAGAACAAAATAATACAAAAAAAAACCCCACACATGCAAAAAACAACCAATGAGAGCAAAGTCAATAATTTAAAAGCAAAGAATAATAAAAGAGGAAAGAAAAATACAATATTATTTTTTAAAGGATACAAGAAGGCCAAAGGAAATAAAAATAATTATTAAAGGATGAAGGAAGGAGAAACAATAACAATAAGGAATAGAACATGGAATCACCACAAAAGAACAAGGAAAGGGAAAAAAGCATAATTAGAAAAAAATAAGAAAAGGAAGAAAGAAGGCAAAATGGAGTAAGAAAAGGTAAAATGTGAGATGTGAAGGAAAAATGAGAAAAAATTGAAGAGAAATGATAAAAAGCTATGGGAAAGAAAAAATAACAAAAATAATGAAAGAGAACAAAGTGGAATTTATCTCAGCAGAGTTTAATGCTTGCCTACTGGGTTCTCCCTCTGTATATGTCTCATATTGTCTGATGCTGTATAAGCCAATGTCAGGTGCTATTTCTGCAAGGGCTTCTTGTGGAATCAGGAGAATAGTACCCCTTGATCTCCTGTGAGAGGTGCTATTCAGACTTTAGGGAAGAAGATGGGTATGTTCTCCTGTCCCTGCACCACATGTCTGAGTTAGTCCTGGATTATTAATCTGAATTCAGCAGGGCAAAGCCCTTGTATGAAAGCAGGTGTGGCCCCCAGAATCCAGAGCTTGTGTGTTCTGGAACTGGGAGGGCATTCCTAAGCTCTCCCATGATGAAGAAACACCAGTCTTGTTCCCAGGAAAGTGTGGATTGGCTATGCCCTAAAATCAGTCTCTAACACCCCTGAGTCTGCCTATGTTGCTGTCTCCTCAATATGGGATAAAATGCAGGTTTGGGGAAAGTAAGAAGAAAAAATAATAATAAATTAAAACAAACAAAAAAAGATGCAGAGCAGAGCAAGCAGGATTCCAGAGAATGGGTCATCAGGATTCCACAAGATGGGGCTAGGAAGATTCCAGAGAGTGAGGTGAGCAGTTTCCCACAGGGTGGGGTAATTGTTTTTCCCATGACAGAGGCTTGCTCTCCTCAAGGAAAATGGCTGCTGCAGTATGCAGGCATGTCCTAGCACAAGGAACCCAGCAATCATTCCCCTCACCTCTTCCCCAAGCCTCCCAATCCAGACTCACACCCTGTGACTCCAGACCACATTGCCTTCCCTTTGCCTGAGCCTGAGGTGAGTGGCTGAACATGTGAATTTTGTGTGTTAGCTCCTTAGAAAAAAAGAAAGGAAAAAAGAAAAAAGAGTGACTTTGTCTCCAACAGGCTCCATCTCTCTCTGTTGGGCAAAAACTCTGCAGCCTTCCACTGCTGAATGTTGTGTGGTTGGGTGATACTGTCAAGGATGCTCTGTTGTTGGGAGGCTGTCCTGGAGTCCAGGCTTCACTCTTCTTAGGAGGAAGTTCCCACAGCCAGGTCACAACCTCAGCTTACTGCCTATGAAAGAGATGCCAGCTCCTTTTGCATCCAAGCCCTCTCTCCCAGTCTCAAGGCAGTTTCTTCTCATTTTGGTTAAATGTCTCCTCTTGTAATCTTTACTTGTTTATTTTGGGTATATGTTCCCCTCTTTACTTTTTTTCATTTTGTTTCTGGGAAGTTGTATGAGAAAAATCCTCCTACTTTCCTACAATATTGCCCCAATCTTCGAATATTTGACAGGGTGCAAAGACTGTTAAATGAGGAAAAGGCAGTCTCTTCAACAAATAGTGCTGGGAAAACTGTATGTCCACATGCAAAAGAATAGAGTTGGAAACTAAGCTAACAATAGATACAAAAAGTTAAATCTAAAAAGATGAATGACCTAATGTCAGGTCTATACCTATAAAACTCTCAGGAGAAAACAAAGGACAAGTGACAAATAAACACATGAAAAGATAACCAACACCACTAATCATTAGGAAAATATAAATCAAAGATACAATGAGATATCGCCTCAGAACCATTAGGATGGGCTACCATTGCTTCCCACAGAAAAAAAGTGTTGGCAAGGATGTGGAGAAATTGGAACCCTTCTACATTGTTAGTGGGAATCTAAAACTGTATAGCTGCTGTGAAAATTAGTACAGTAGGTTCCTTGAAAAATCAGAATAGAACTACCACATCATCCAACAAGTCCTCTCTTAGGTGTATACTCCAAAAAAATGAAAGCAGGGTCTCAAAGCAACATTTATTCAGCCATGTTTCTAGAAGCATAATTCACAATGGCTAAAATGTGAAGACAAATATACATACTTTAGTGTGTGTGTGTGTGTATATATATATATATATATATATATATATTTCAGCCTTAAAAAGGAAGGAAATCCTTACACATGCTACAGCATGCATGAACCTTGAAGGCAGTATGCTTAAAGACATAGTCAGTCACCGAAAAGACAAATCCTGTATGATTACACTTAGATGAGGTGGGGTAGTCAAAATCATAGAGTGCACAAGTAAATTGGTGGTTTCCAAGGGCCAGAGGTGGAAGGAATGGGAAGTTACTGCTTATTATGTGGCAATATAAAAGAAGGGACTCTGCTTACTTTTTCTGACAGCATGGATAGACCTGGAGATTATTATGATAGGTGAAGTAAGTCAGTCAATGAAAGACAAATACCATATGATATCACATATATGTGGAAAGTAATAAACAAAATAAATTAATGAACAAAATAGAAACAGAAGCATGATACATAGAACAGACTGACAACTGTCAGACAAGAGGGGACATGGGGGATTGGATGAAAGAAGGTGAAAAGATTAGACAAAGAATGTATATGCATAATTCATAACACAGACAACAGTGTGGTGATAGCCACCGAAGTGGGGTGGGGTGGGAAGAGGTGGGCAAAGGGGGGTTAAATGAAGATCTATAATAGTGTAAATAATAAAAATAAACTTTTTTAAAGGCCCTTTAATATTTCCTGAAATACTGTTTTGGTGGTAACAAATTCCTTTAGTTTTCTTATCTGGGAAGCACTTTATTTCTCTTTCAATTTTAAATGATAGCCCTGTTGGGTAAAATAGTCTTGGTTGTAAATCCTTGCTTTTCATCACTTTTAATATTTCATGCCAGTCCCTCTGACCTGAAATGTTTCTGTTGAAAAATCAGCTGATGCTCTATGGGAGCTCCTCTTGCAGATAACTGCCTTCTCTTGCTGCTCGTAAGATTCTCTTTTCACCTTCAACCTTTGCTATTTTAATTATGATGGGTGTTGGTTTGGGCCTCTTTGGATGCATCTGGTTGGGATTCCCTATACTTCCTGGACTTGTGTGTCTTTCTTCTTCACCATATTAGGAAAATTTTCAGTCATTATTTTTTCAAATAGGTTCTCTATTCCTTTCTCTCTCTTCTATTTCTGGCACCCCTATGATGTGGATGTTGTTATGCTTCATGTTGTCCTAAAGGGCCTTGAAACTATCCTCATGTTTTTAATTCTTTTTTCCTTCTTTTCTGCTCTGATTGGATATTTTCTGCTGCCTTGTCTTCCAAATCGATGATTCAGATCTCTGCATCATCCGTCCTACAGTTCATTCCTTCCAGTGTACTCTTCATTTCAGATATTGTCTTCTTAATTACTTATTTTTATGGTTTCTATGTCCTTTCTATGCTGCTGTAGTTCTCACTAAGTTCCTAGAGCATCCTTTTAACCATTTTTTTGAACTCTATGCTGAAAAATTATTTGCCTCCATTTCATGTAGCTCTTTTTTTCTGGAGGTTTCTCCCATTTCTTTCATTGGAGCAGGGTTTTTTTTGTCACTTAATTAGCTGTTTTGTTGTGTTGTTGCTGTGTATTTTGTAGATCTGCTCTGACTCCCAGTCTTGGCAGAGTGGCCTTATGTAGTAGGTGCTCTGTGGGACATATTGGCAGTCTTTTGATCACCTGAGCCTGGTGCTCCAGGAATGTCTCTTGCATGGGTTATGTGAGCCCTCCTGTTCTAATTGAGCCTTGATTGCAATTGGTCTGTTAATGCATGGGGTCAACCCTCATGCTGGCTATGAGGATTGACCCAAACCACAGAGTGCAAGCTGCTGTGCAGGTACTGACCATATGGAGTGGAATTCACCTCAACAGAAACAAATGTAGAGGTCTTTCACCACCGGGGTTGAATTTATTCCTAAGGATTTTATTGTTTTCTATATGATTGTCAATGGGGCTGTTTTCTTTATTTCTTTTTTTTATGTAGCTCACAGAGTATAGAAATGTAACTGACCTTTGTATAATGACTTTGTATTCCTGCAAGTGTACTCAAATCAGTGATTAATTTCAATAGTTTTTGATGCAGTCGTTACGGTTTGTCTGTTAGGTTCACTTGGTCATAATGTTATTTATGTTCACTGTTTCCTTATTAACTTTCTCTCTGAGTGATCTACCCAGTGTGAAAACGGCTATATTTAGGTCCCCCAATGTTATTGTACTGTATTTCTCTGCTCAGTTCTGTTATTATTTGCTTTAAATATTTGGTACTCTTATGTTGGGTATATATATATATATTTACTATTGTTATATTCTCTTCATGACTTGATTCCTTTACCACTCTATAGTGGCCTCCTTGTCTCTGGTGATGCTGGCGGCCCATATTTCACATAGCTTTTTATTGCTTATTCACTTTTTTACTTTTTTCCCTCTAATTTCAAATAATGTCTTCAAGTTCACTAATTGTTCCTTCTGCATACTTAAGTCTGTTGTTGAAGTTCCCTATTTAATTTTTTTGACCTATCATAGTATCATCATCTCCAGGATTTCTGCTGGATTCTTTTTATATGATTTCTATTTTTTATTAAACTTTGCAGTTGTTTTTGCATTGTGTTTGAATTCTATTTACTTGTATATCTGTGTTCTCTTGTATGTTATTGGTTTTCATTGGGATGATTATTTTTAATTTTTTGTCAGGCAAGTTGTAGAACTCCACATCTTTAAGGGCAGTTACTGGAGCTTTAACTTCTCTGGTGTCATTTCTCTTGGTTCTCCATGGTCCAAGTAGCCTTAAATTAGTGTTTTTGAGTTTGAAGAAGCAAACACCTCTTTCAGTCTTCAAAGACTGTTTCAGAAGGTTAAGTCCTTCTCCTATCAGTTCCTTGAGCTAATAGGATTACCTTCAGAATCACAGTTATACTGGACTGGAGCCAGTTTTTGAGGCTGTCAGTGGGTCTCTATGGATCTGGGATTGATGTGCTTGTTCCCAGGGGTTTGAGCAGACATGGATCCTGTCTCATCCTTGGATGAATGAAACTGCCTCCAGTAGGTTGCTCAGTGGGATGGCACTGGGACAAGGATCTGTTTCAGGGTTCATAATTAGGTCCTCAGTCAGTAACCTAATAGTAGTTGTACAAGCGTGAAAGTCTCTCAGTGGGTCCTTTGACATGCAAGACTGCTGGAAGACTATGGCTGTGAGGAGCTTGGGTCCAAATATAGGACCTTTTTAGAATCTCTTGGAGTAAAGAAGGGAGTGTCTTCTGCCTAGTCTATGGACCAGAAAAACTGTTTGTAGATTACTATTGGGATAGGCTGTAGTCCAGTTACAGGGTAATTTCAGAATCTACAGTCTGTCTGAGTTTAGCAGACTTACCTACAGGGCCACCCAGATTGTGACCAGGAATAGCTTGTCCTCATTCACTGATCATTTCTGTGTCTTACTTAAAGCTGAGAATGAGTTCTCTATGCCTATTACCTGATATATGAATGGATGTGATTCCTCCTTATTGCCTAGTTATATAGTACTGGACACAGGCTATACCCAAACCTGGCTATATTTGAATCTTCAGTACTATGGAGCTGTTCTTGTACTATAGCTGGAACTACATTAGTGAGTTAGCACCTAGGTGTGGGCTTACCATCTAAAATGGCTGTCCTCAGTATTGAACTGCACCTGGGTTCCACAAGCTCCTACCTGAATATCAAAGCTCCCATGAAAGCACTTTTGTCAGTGGTTGGATGCCCAATTGTTGTTCAGAAAGAATACAAAAGGGGGACATTTTACTCCATCATCTTCATGCTATCACTTCTCCCTTCCTCTCTATAATATTTGCTAAACTTTTTCTAAGTCCTTGATGATCTCTGATACACATGTAAATTAAGTAGGTAGTATTTCACAGATGTATCAACACGCAGTTGTTTTTATGTTAATTCAGGCAGCTCTATAAAGTAAGATTTTCTTTGTAAATAATCATGTAAATGACAGTTGATTTTTTATTGACCCATTATACTTTAAATTTCTATGTATTATTGTATTTCACTTCCTAGAATTCCATTACATGCTGAACTGATTTCAGGGTTACAAGAAATTTTGTCATTTTGCTTAGATATAATTTAAAATGTTAACAAACATTAGGTATTTTTCTAATTTTCCTATTTCTAAAAACATAAAACTGTATTACAACTTATCAAATATTCTTTCTTAATCTTTTGAGATAATTATTCAACATTTTCATCAGTTAATGTGGTAAATATGATTCTGCATTGTCTAATAAAACCACCAGGACCTCCTTTATATAACCACAACTTAGCTATAAGGATCACTTTTTATTCTATTTAACACATTGTAGAATTAAATTTGATAATATGTCAGAGAATAGGCATAGTTTAATTAAATTGTCTAAATTTAATTATGTTTAGTATGTTTAAACATATTGTCTAAATAAATCTATAATATTGAAATAAGAAATCTAATCTTAATATTTTACATGGAAGAGAATTAAAAGTGAATAGAGCAATTCTTATATATTAATGCAGGCAAAAGTAATTTACATTGATAATTATCTAAAAGTTTTAAACATAATTCATTAAAGTGAAAACAAAAAAATAAACTAACCAAGCATTTAAGCTACCAATTTAGAAACAAAAAGGTTAACAAACAAAAGTTTTAAGAAAATAAAATAACTATATAAATATGCAATATGCATGTAGATAGTATATTCATGAATATAATGTGTGTGTTAATATGTTGCTTTACTAGTACTACATTGATGATCTATAATTTTTAATACATCTAAAGGAACAAAATTAGAACAGAAAACCTATCTAACACCTAGATGGGACATATAATGATGTTGAAAATAACAATATGCATCTCAAAATTTTATTGGTATGAAGGCACACCCTTGGTAAATTTAAATAACAACAAAAATAAAATAAAATTCTAAGGTTTAAAAATGAAAAATACAGATAACCACCTTATGAGATAATATTTCATGTCCATGGCAATAATTCTTCAAATCCAGAAGAAAATAAAAGTTTTCAATCAATACATAAATTGTGAAAACATATTTTGGAGATGTAGGAGCCAATCAGCAAACACAAGCCTGCTGGGATATGTGATATCTGTACAGAAAAAGTCTCTCCACTATTAATATAATGAGAATGGTTTGCAAGACATCACTATAACCTAGCAGCCAAGGACAATGGAAAGGAATGCTCATATATGAACAATGCCAACTTCACAGTACTAGTCAGTGGGGGCAGTAGACACCATTGAGTAAGTATGTGAACTGTGTGGCATTGCATTCAAAATGACTGAGCAAGTAGAGCAACAAATCTGCTTCAAATATTGCATTAAGCTTGAACATTCCC